>KN885389.1:0-20816 GCA_000934455.1 Apostichopus parvimensis | reverse complement strand
TATTGATATAGGTAGAATTATGAAACCCCTTATAATATAAGTAGAATCATGAAACCCCTTATTGATATAGTTAGAAACATAAAACCCCATATTGATATAGGTATAATCCTGAAACCCCTTATTGATAAACATAGTTAAAAAAAACCTTTTCATTATTGGCAAAATCTTGAAACCCCGCAAAAAAAATCAGTGGACTCAGCTATGATTTTGTGTATGTCAAATGTCATTTAAGTTTCCTGTACTACTGCAATACCTTGTGATATGTAACTCCTGGCCAAAACAGAAAGAATCATGAAACCCTTGTAATCTAGGTAGAATCATGAAATCCCTTATTGCTATGGGTAGAATTATGAAACCCCTTATAATATAGGTAGAATTATGAAACCTGTTATTAATATAGGCAGAATCATGAAACCCCTTATTATATAAGTAGAATCATGAAACCCCTTATTGATATAAGTAGAATCATGAAACCCCATATTGATATAGGTAGAATCATGAAACATGTTATTAATATAAGTAGAATCAGGAAACCCCTTATTAATATAGGTAGAATCATGAAACCCCTTATTGATATATGCATAATCCTGAAACCCTTTATTAATATAGGTAGAATCATGAAACCCCTTATTGATATAGGTATTATCATGAAACCCCTTATTGATATAGGTAGAATCATGAAACCCCTTATTGATATATGTAGAATCTTGAAACCTGTTATTGACATACTTAGTCATAAAACCCTGTTTCGCTATTGGCAAAATCAATAAAAGAGGATTGCACATTGACTGAAAGTTAATAAATGACAACAAACCCACACAAATGAAAACTTTAGTAACAGGGAGGAGATATTCTCCCAGATTCCATCAAAACAACTGTTTACCAACTAAATTTTTTTTTTAAAGTTTTTCACTGTCCAGCTCCCAGCCCACCCACCATAAATGTTTGGCAACCAATTCTTTGGGTCGAGAGCCATAGCATGGTTCTAGGGTGCAGTTAAAAGGGTCATATGAGATAGCTGTACAATTTCAAGGGATATTCCAGTTGTAGACTGTGTGGAGAAAAATATACGATACCATAAGCTGAAACCCTATCTCAGTTAATTGTTCCTAGTCCTAGATATGCTTATTTGGATGTTAAGCTAATTACTACCAGACAATTCCTTCCTAACTCCTAAAGTGAATCCTGTCATAACGTAAAATTTCTTTCCTCTCTATCAAAACCTTCTTCTAAAATATAAAGGAATATCATAATTTTACAGCAAAGAAATGTATTTAATGTTTTTATTCTAATGGAAATGTTCTTTCATTCCCCATTTTAATTGAATTGAAATATATAATAACACATATATCTATCGAATTCATTTTATTCCATGAATAAAGCAAAGATGAAATACTTTCATTGGTATTAGTACAAAAATAACAATAGGATGGAAATGTTCTCATAAATAAACATTTTTTTTAATAATAACAATCAGAATTAGTATATAAGGATGTATAAAATTTCTCTTAAATATAAATTTGAAACCTAATTCCAAACAAACTCTGTAATAATAATAATTAACAGTTCTATATATAACGCAACTTACAATAAAGTCTCGCCGCGCTGTACTTAACCCTGGTCATTGGTAACTTGTCACATCTACACACCAAAGTGTGCACAATTCAAACAATCTCTCCTGGGGCACCACAGTGCACCACAGCCACATGTCCCCTAGGGGACTTCCCATAGGGTGCAGCCACAAACCGGCGCAAGCAACTATATTTACAAGTTACCTCGCAAGTCCCCATTTATACACCTGGGTGAAGAGGGGCAATGGAGATAAAGTGCCTTGCCCAAGGACACAACGCAATGATCTGGCCAGGGCTCGAACCTGTAATCCTAAAATCACAAGTACACTGCCTTAACCACTTGACCACAACGTCCTCCTAGCATATAAAGGAAAAAGAGATAGCAAGGGGCCTTGCCCAAGGACACAACGCAATGATCTGGCCAGGGCTCGAACCTGTAATCCTAAAATCACAAGTACACTGCCTTAACCACTTGACCACAACGTCCTCCTAGCATATAAAGGAAAAAGAGATAGCAAGGTTAAGTTCTTCATGAGATAACACGCGGGTTGAAACAAACCAAGCACATAATAGAGCATCTTGAAATAAAATTTTTCCTCTCTATCAAAACCTTCTTGTAAAGGAATATAATAATTTTACAGCAAAGAAATGTAGTTAACTTTTTATTCTAATTGAAATGTTCTTTCATTCCCCCTTTTAATTGAATTGAAATATATAATAACACATATTTCTGTCAATTTCATTTTATTCAATGAATAAAGCAAAGATGAAATACTTTCCTTGGTATTAGTACAAAAAAAAAATAATAGGATGGCAAACGTTCTCATAAATAAACATTTTTTTTAATAATAACAATCAGAATTAGTATATAAGGATGTATAAAATTTCTCTTAAATATAAATTTGAAACCTAATTCCAAACAAACCCTGTAGCAAATAAAGGAAAAAGAGATAGCTAGGTAATAGGTTCTTCATGAGATAATACGTGGGTTGAAACAAACCAAGACGCATACTATTAGAGCATCTTGATATGTAATCAATTTAAATAAATAAGTAAAGATAAATCACAGATCAAAGATCAACAAGTGCTCACCCAATGCTGGCACAGAGCAACAGTATCATAATTATCAATATCATCAGATTGATTCAGCAAAAAAAAAAAAACAATTGCCAATTCTGCTGTGGTACCATGCAATGCAGAGCTATTCAAGATATGCAGTACACTGTGCAGTTACTATTGTGTTAGTTCACAGTCTTGTATGTATCAGCCCCTGGTCACCGGTAACTTTGTATGCACAATTTCAATGGTCTCTGCCAGGGTACCACAGTGTGCCACAACTACACATCCCCTTAGTGAGACTGATGGGGTGCTAACAACTATATTTACATGTTACCTCACAGGTCCCCATTTATACACTTGGGTGAAGAGAGGAGGCAATTGAGATTAAATGTCTTGCCCCAAGGACACAGCGTAATGATCTGGGGATGACTTCACCAGCAATGCTTTCGGCCCCACTTGTCTGAAAAGGGTAGTCCAGAGGAAACTTTATGTTTGCAAACTTCACCAGGACACTTAGAACATGGTTTTCTTTCATCTGTACAAAACTTGCAAACTTCACCAGAATACTTAGAACCATGGTTTTCTTTCATCTGTACAAAACTTACAAACTTCACCAGGATACTTAGAACATGGTTTTCTTTCATCTGTACAAAACTTGCAAACTTCACCAGAATACTTAGAACCATGGTTTTCTTTCATCTGTACAAAACTTACAAACTTCACCAGGATACTTAGAACATGGTTTTCTTTCATCTGTACAAAACTTGCAAACTTCACCAGAATACTTAGAACCATGGTTTTCTTTCATCTGTACTAAACTTGCAAACTTCACCAGGATACTTAGAACATGGTTTTTCTTTCATCTGTACAAAACTTGCAAACTTCACCAGGATACTTAGAACATGGTTTTCTTTCATCTGTACAAAACTTGCAAACTTCACCGGGATACTTAGAACATGGTTTTCTAAATTTCTAACATATTTTTGCCCCCTTCCCTTTCTTGCTCTCATTCACTTGTGATGAAATACTTGAATAATTAAAGCTGAAAAATTAAAAATTAAAAAACTGCACTGTTTTAAGATTTAAGCTGCAAATCCCTAAATATTTAACCAAAACTCAAGCGGAAAAAATGGCTTAAAAGTAAATATAATCTTCTTCTTATAACGAAAAGCAAAATCTGGAAGACCAAGTTCCTTTTTAAAGACATCATAGCACTTGAAATATTTGATCTTGACAAAGAGACAAAACAAACCAAAAAAAAAACTTTAAAAGTTGCATTGATTGCCAACCCTTTTAGCAAACTGCCCTGTCTTTCTTTGGATGTGTTGTACCTGTACCCTCTGAATGAAATCATCTGTGTTGACATAACAGACCTGTGAAGAGAACCCCAAGAAAATATATATTTTAGTCTCCAGTTTCGAGGTTAAATGTCACCTAAACTTGGTGGGAGAGATGCAAAATTCACAACCAACATGATCAAATCAAGCTTCTGTTTGACTTACAACAAACAAAAATCACTTTGACAAGTAAAAAGATTTGACGAAATTTAGACTATTAACTTACTGGAAAATGAAATTGGTGTTGAAATGCAACCTGCACTATTGCTATAAATGCTATCACAAAATCAACAGGAATTCCTTTAGCTCTTTAGTCTTTTCTTCTCTGTTCACTTCTAACCCTATATAGCAACAATAAATACTGAATTGTTAAAAGTATTCTGAAGCCTGCACTAGTCCATACTGTATATGAAGACTCATTTATCTACTATCTTGAATGATTCAAAATATCCTCTGGATAAGAGTCAAGGCTAATCTTTACATTTTATAGAGTTGAATATGCAGACATACCTGAAAATGTCTCTCTCCACCATTGAGCTTGAACGAGTTTCGACCGTGGAGCATTCTACGATTGTTAAAGACTAAACAATCACCGGAAACCATTCGATGGGTGATCTGTGATAGGAAGGAGAAGGGTATCTGCATCATGTTTCCCACTCTTACTGGTATGGGTACTGGTATGGACATACACTGATTCCCACTTCTACTAGTACGGATTGTCATATACCAATTCCCACTTGTAGTGGTATGGGAACTCATATGGACATACACTGAATCCCACTTCTATTAGTATTGATTGTCATAAAACAATTCCCACTTCTAGTGGTATGGGAACTCATATGGACATACATTGATTCCACTTCTACTAGTACGGATTGTCATATACCAATTCCCACTGGTAGTGACATGGGAACTCATATGGACATACACTGAATCCCACTTCTACTAGTATGGATTGTCATATACCAATTCCTACTTCTAGTGGTATGGGAACTCATATGGACATACACTGGTTCCCACTTCTACTAGTATTGATTTTTATAAAACAAATCCCACTTCTAGTGGTATGGGAACTCAGATGGACATACACTGGATTTGTCAAACTTGGAAATTGGCATCAAATTGCCATGTAATAACACTTTACAAGCAGACAACCAGCATAATATTTCCTTTTGGAAATACAGCAAATATTTACCCAAGTCTACAAATGGTTTGGTTTTGTAACAGAAAGCATACAATAATAAAGTTAAAGTTAACTAATAATCAATATTTGTTTGATCCAAATTTTGTTTGCACTTACAACAGGAGCTTTGTGTATTGTCTCAGCAAATGCCTGGTAGGCTTCAAAGTAGGGTTCAACTAGTTCCTGGAATGAAAAGATATCGAATATGAACACAGAATATTAACAGCATGCCTCACAATATTACAAAACTCATCAGTTTCAATCAGTATTTAGGGTTCAAAGTTTTAGCAGTTTCTCTCTTTTGCCATAAAGGCAAGATTAGCCTGTATATATATCCTAAACAACAATGACTTTAGTCATAGGGACAAAGCAGGCTAGGCATCTCTGTTAAAACAGGGTATTAGGCAGGTGCATGTCCATGTAAGGAGAGGGGTTATGTCCATGTAAGGAGGGGGGGTTACACACCACCATCTTCAACTCCACACAAAAAAACTAAAAAGACATTTAGTTCAGCTCAACCTTGTGTGTAAACCTAATTTTAAACTTATTTTACAGACTACATATGCCTCAAATTTCAACGTTTCATGTCTAACATGTTAAGTTTTAAGCACTTTAATATCTTGGATCAGCCCCTGCTAGGTCCAGGGCTAATATTTGACAATTATTGGCTTTGAAATGCAACAACAAACGTGCTTGAAAAATGTTAAACCTTTTTGGAAAATGTCAAATGTCCTTTTTCTTTATCATTCAAGAGGTGACAATGCCAACTGAGCACCAACTGAGCACCTACTGAGCACCAACTAAGCACCACTTGATGACACTATTGTCTGTTTTCAGACATATTAACCAAAATTATGAGCATATTTAAAGTTACAACTGTTAGAGTAACATGTGTTAACTTTGTAAACAACGAAAACACAAACTCATTGACCTTTACTCAAGGTACGTATCAAATTCTATATTTAGAAACCTAGTTTAGAATGTCCAAAGTACAGTAATTAAAAATGGCATTGAGTCTAATCTCTCAATGACATCTGTGATTCATACATGGGTGTTGGCCCATATTCCACAGTACCTCTGATCTTGCACAATATTTGTTTCTGTTTTTGTTTTTATTCAGGGAGACTTTGTGGTTTACAGTGCCAAAAGTAAACAAACAGTTCTCAGAGTGACTTTCACGGGGAATTCACGGTAATATGAATCATACGGTTAGGTTAACTGCCTACAGTATACCAGGGAACTTTAAGTATATAGCCAAAAATATATGTATATAACCATGAAATGTTCATTTCATTGGTGATTGATGAATGCTGCCAGGTGCCTTATGCTTCCCTCAATGGATGAGTATTGCCAGAGCAGATCTTGACAAAAATACAATGCTAAATGCAACTTTTATTGTCTTCCTAAAATATATTTAACCATTAAATGTTCATTTCATTGGTGATTTAAAAATGTTGCCAGGTGCCTTATCCTTCCCTCAACAGTTGAGTATTGCTGAAACAGATCTTGACAAAAATTCAATGCTAAATGCAACTTTTATTGTTTTCCTAATATATATTTAACCATTAATTATTCATTTCATTGGTGATTTAAAAATGTTGCCAGGTGCCTTATCCTTCCCTCAACGGTTGAGTATTGCTGAAACAGATCTTGACAAAAGTTCAATGCTAAATGCAACTTTTATTGTTTTCCTAAAAACATTGAAACAATAGGACAAGAACAGAACAATAGTTGTCAATAACATCCTGCATATCAAAGACAAGTGCAGCAAAGCTTGAATTCAGCAACAACCTTAAAAGAATCCATAAGTATAAAACATTCAAAGCATGAAAAAGAGATTTCTGACTGATGTAATACAAAACAAAAGAATTTTGGAATAATCATTACCTCTGAGACTTGAAGTGGGCCTTCAAAAGGTGGTGACCAAACAACATTTGTAATCTGTTAAGAGAAGAAAGCATGAAGATAGTTCAATGCTACAGTACGTCCACTTTAAGTATCGAATAAATAAACAAAGGCACAAACAGAAACAGAAACAGATGAACCAATCAATGATGAAACATCTAGCAAACTTAATATGTAAGGTGATATGAAGAACTGAGAACATTGAAGGGTGTGAAGACTCGCGCAAAAGAGAAACGTCTAATGCCGGTAATCTGACCTAGTTTCGAATGAGGTGTAACAGAAGTGTTAGACACCACCATCGATCCCAGAAAATATACACACAACTTGCTACTGTCAGTAATTAGACACTATAGTGTACAGTCAGAACATACAGCTGCGGTCAATACCCACAGCAGTTTAAAAACGATACAGCGATGGACATCTCAGGTCCAGCTAGAGATAACAAGGTATCACGTTTCATTACTGTCTGCATTTTGTAGCGCCACGAACAAAACGTCACTTGCAAGCAACAGAAAGTTAACTTTTTCAGATGGCCGCACCCGGTTTGGGGCGAGTCTTCAATGGCTTTAAGAAGACTAATTACACAAGAGATGAATCTTGTCATCTGTACTTAGCTTACCTTTTGGTGATTGTTAACTGTGATGTGAGGTCTTTGGTACAGATATGCTGCAGGGTTGTCTCTGAAAAGTTGAGAGCATGAAAATAAAATACTTGAAAAAAAAACTTTACCTGATATTTGCTTCTTTTTTTATTCATTACAGATTCAGAAAAAGGAAAAAAAAGGAACAGAAAAAAAAAAACCCAACTTTAATAGACAAGCAATAAACAAAAACAAAATAAAAAAGCGATGTAAGAAAGCTTGCATGCAAAGTTTCTTGTCCATCGCTAAAGGTTTCATCCAAAACTTTTCACCCTCCCACAGGGAACAATCTACGTGAAGAGTGGATAGGGCTAAGAAGGGTTTAAGAGAGGGGTTATGTGAGAGGAATAGGATGGGAGAAGGGGGTTCAAAGTAATTTCACTGTATAGGAGGTTAAATTTGTTTGACAGTGCGGACAAAGTTAACCATGTACCTGTCAAAATGTATTTTCTTAAACGTGGCAGGTACTTTAAGCAATGTTTGGAAGTGGTGAGGGTACTCCTGTCGAAAGTTCTCAGCTGCATAGAAGGCATCGATGAATAGACTCTCACCTCCTGTGACTTGCGGACAAAATCTATAAATCAATCAAGAAATAAAAATAATCAGATGTATATATATCCAATACGATATTTCTTTGATAAACGTTAGTGTTAGTACCTGTGGCAACTATGTAAGCCCACATTACGCAGCTTTTCCAGCTCTTTGAAAACAAATGTATTTATTTGATCACAAACAGTGATGTGTACTACAAGTGCACTTTTTGGGCTTTGTACATATTAACAACAGTGATATTTTCAAATGTCACAAAGACCTTGACAAGATCAGGACATTTTAGTACGCCCGAGGGACGATATACTTCCGTTGCAAGATAGAGGACAATGCTGATTAATTGGGACATATGGTATCCCTAGGGATGCAAATTTCTGTAGCTTCTGACTGGCACCCCCAGTAAAGATATGGCTAAATAGGTATTGCCAACATCTGCTAGGATCGGAATAGCTTGGCTGGTAAATATGATCGTGTGGTGGCTGCATGGTTTGCAGCTCAAACCAGCCAAACATTTATTGTCTGCTTAAATGTTGACCATAACTTCCCACCCAAGTATCCATTATTGTTTAATTTATTATATTTTGTTAAGGTTTAAGTTTTGCTCTGGAATGATCTAATATTATTATCCTTCAGCTACAGTACAACAAATATCTCCTTTTTATATACCCAGAAGTTGCCACCTCATTTATCAGAACAACCATACTTGAGAAACGTTGAAAGTTCCAGCGATGCAACTTTGACAAAGTTATGTTTCGCTAATATATCCATGACCGGCAAAGTAAGGATTCTCAGTACCTTAAACAATGAAGGAGCTGCAGGCCGGGAGGAGACTCGTAGTACATTAAATCTTGGTGAACGTCCAAGCTGATTTGTGAATATGCAACGTTGATTGGATTCTCTACTGCAACCACATCTGAAACCTAACAGCGGGAACAACAAGTTCTTTTAAGTCTAAGATTTTTACTTTGTAAATGGAAGAAGAGAAGTCCACATTTTACTTTAAAAAATTTCATATCATACTTTGCAACAAATACCTTTGAATAAAGTTTCTTCACTGTTCTGGATTTTTCTGAATTCTGTTCAAATGTGATTTATATATGATTTTGAGTTGGTTAGCAAAATTGATCTCTAATGTATGGCAAAATATGTCACCAAAAAATAACTAGCATTATTCGATACAGGTGGAGAAAGGCTTCAGTGGAATAACGACCTTCCTTACTGGTTTTAAAACCTGGACATACAATCAGTTTCCATAGCATAGTTGGGTAGGGTGTATACATGTAAAGCGAAAGGCCCGGGTTCAATCCTGGTGGAGGCTGGAAATGTTTTAAATGTTCTGCATTTTCAACTCATTACCATTTCAAATATACATATATATCTACATGGATCCAAGCTAGCATTGGATAGATGTGCTAGCAGAAGCACACTAGCTGACTGGTATTTATTTAGTCATTGGTTTGAATTCTTCTTGAGCCAAAGATAAAACTCATTAAATCTCAACATTTAAATTTTCATATGTCAGATACCTGAATTTACTTCAGTTTTAGTACAGTAGTTCTGACCATTTGCACTAAATGATGATTCAACTCTTCAACATTGTTAAGTACTAACATTTCATGTAATGTCAGCTGCATCCAGAGATTGCTACAGTATTACACCATAGTTTAAATTTGCCCAGAGTAACAGTATTAATGTTTAACAGTTAAAGAGCAAGGATCAATGGCCATTGATTGGTCTTACCTTTCCATAGAGAGTAGTTGTAACAGGTCCAATTAGCTCCCCGACCTGAAATATGTTATATAGTACAATTACATACTTGATCAGTTTGAGAAGAAAAAAGACTAAAAAAATACTAGCTTGTGTATATAAGAAAATGCAGAAAATAATAGATGTGACAATATAATTCAAATATAAAATTTATGTTAGTACAAGTACTGCAAATAAAATCCTTCCCATGACCCCTACCCTCCCTCTTCCCCCATCCCCTACCTTTTTCCCTGCCTTCAACTTTAACCTTTACTTCTATACCTAATGCATGCATTCATCTTCTTTGCTGTTTCGGTTGGTTGGATCTCAGCTAACTGCAGAATGAGTTTTCCTTTAATAACTAACATTACACATACTGTAGTATACAGTATTAGAAGAAAGATGCACAGATGAACAGACATGCAGACTGATAGATGACAGACAGAAACACATACAGACAGTCGGACAGAAAAAAGGAAGAACGCAGACAATCTGCAACTTTATCTTTTCAAGTAACCAATGATCTTACATTGTACAATCCATCTCTTGGGTTTGCTATAATTTCCAGTACCTTCTAGAGAATGATTAAAGGGAGTGAAGACCCGCGCACAAAGAAATGTCTGATGCCGGTAATCTGACCTAGTTTCGAATGAGGTGTAACAGAAGTGTTAGACACCACCATCGATCCCAGAAAATACAAACACAGCTTGCTGCCGTCAGTAATTAGACACTAGTGTACAGTCAATACATGCAGCTACAGTCAATACCCACAACACAGTATACATAGCAGCGATGGATATCTCAGGTCTAGATAAAAGATAACAAGGTATCACGTTTCATTACTGTCTGCATTTTGTAGCGACAAGAAAAGAAATTCAATTTCACGCAACAGAAAGTTAACTTTTTACAGAGGGGGGCATGCGATTTGGGGCGAGTCTTCAATGCCTTTAAACATACTATGAGAGTTGACATTTTTAGCACCTACCTTTCCGCTTGCTCCTGTCTCTGTTGGTACATTAGTAACTACGGTCACACCACTAAGGTTGAGGTTATGTAACCACCTGAAGATTTAAACAAAGGTGGACTTGAAGAAACAGAGTGAGACACTAAATAGTTAGAGTGACTTATTAATTAGAGTGTTAACATAAATGCAACAGTTTATATCGATAACATCCCAACATCTAAAACTGGCTGTGACAAAGTAGCCAGATTTTTCATCACAAAAACACAAATCAGAGGTGACTCACTCAAAGTAATGGCTACTCTCTGTATCTGAAATTGCCTGATAGTCAAAGGCTTTGATTGGGCCCTGTAATGGAAGTACAAAATTCATCAATCATTATAGATAAAGATATCATGCTACAATATCATACTCTAATTTCACACACACAGAAATTGGTGTGCAAATACTCAAATAATATTTAAAATAGAGTAAGCAACCTTGAAAGCCAGATTAACTTTACAGTCTGAATGGAGTTATGACTCCTGGGGCTGACAGTACTAATATATTAGGACTTTGCCAATGCTTATCTGACGTAACATCTCCTGCGAGGCATGCTCACGAGTACTAAATGTATTGTTTCGTCTGTGCCAAGTGGTGTCTATTGTATAGTGACTATTGTATGCTCTGTTGTCATGCAATGTTGTCATGCAATGTTATCATGCAATTAATTCTGTTAATATACTTTTTTTCACACCATCCATTTATATCTAAATGAAACCCCAAAACTTACTGGTTTGGATATTTACGAGTGACGAGCCTACCTGTCTCCCAACAACCTTCGCACTCTCTTTCTACTGTGCCTGGCATGAACTGGTAACCTTTTCATACTGTGTGCCCTCTATGACTTGCCCCCTCTGGTCGGTCAATGCCCTCTCTTCTCATGAGACCATCCAACATACTCTTTTTTTACACAATCCATAATTTAATATTTAAGTGAACCACTAATTCAATACATAAAATGATTGGAATATATTGTGACTTAATTATGATACCTGAGTGATATATGGAGGATCCCTCATCTCTGATTTTGCCTGTAGACTTTCTGTACTATAACTGTAAAGCTTAAGCCACTCCTGTGGAAGTCTGACAATGTGATTGACCTCCTTAAACTGAACCTCAATGAAAGCTCCATCTGTAAATAAAAATGATCAAAAATAATGATAAAAAATAAATAAATAAAAGAAATAAAAAAGTAAGAAAATGGTGGCAGAGAGGAAGATGAGAGTGAAATTTTATATAAATTTAATTTAATTTAATTTAATTTAAAATTTATTTTTAATAATATAATTTTATAATATGATACCTACATGATACCTTGAGAAATTTAAGAAATCTTTTTAAAGATGAGTTTTAACGAGGGGCAAAAAACTTTTCCTCCTTTTCCTTCTTCCAAGATTCAAAGAGAGGAAAAAGAGAGGGCTTTAAAACTGACCAACGAAATATGGAAGGATGGATATAGCAAGTTTCAAAGAAGTCATCACTAAATGATAAAAAAAAAAAATAATTCAACCTTCCTTAAATAAAATAGAATGAGTCACATTGGTACATCTCATGAAAGTGATTTAAACATTTGCACAATTATTACAGATTAAACTAAAGCCCTACAATTTTAGCTCTAGAATGTAAGTATTATTAAGTCTTGGCATAACTAAGGCATTACATTATGACCATCTGGATGTCTGGAAAGCAGTGGCGGAGCTGGGGTATTGGTCAGGGGGGCGAGAATGATCTGTAGGTTCATTTCGACACTATCTAAGCGGAGCGCCACCACAGGTTGACGCGGAGCGTACAGAAATTTTTTGAGTATAGATACTCCCTAGATTGACGGAAATGACCCTTTCCTGGCCTTGCTAATTTGCAGATAAACAAAGATTAAATTGGTGTCATCGCCAACAAAATGTGACAAATGTCAATAGGTAGATGAGAGCGCAATAAAAAAGTCAATAATCTTGAATAAGTAACAAGTGGTAAAAGCTGAAAAGGGCGCCAGCAGTCCATTTGAGTCCGTCAGGGTGGGAATCCGCCCCCCTGACTGTATGGACTCTCCGCCACTGCTGGATGGTTGACCTGTTGAAGCATTCACAGTCAAAGGGGGGGGTGGGGGAAGGGGTGGGGTGCAATGCTAATGTTACCACCAATTGGAGGCTGGGCTGACTTGAGTGCATATGTGGAACGGAGACAGGTATAAAGAGAGGTGTGAAGTATACTGTAAGTTCTTGCAAGTTTTTATTTAAATTAAATAAAACTGTTAGCAAACTGCTTATCCACTAAATAGCCTGTGTAAGAGAATGTGTAAAAGTAAGTTGGCCTGACACAATCCCAGCAGGAACTTCTTCAGAGGCTGAATGACAAGTAACAGAAGGGACAAAAACACGCACAGAATACAGACAGGTTAATGAGCACGGTGAACACAAAGAGATAGATGAAAGGGGATTAGTAGACAAGGGAAAAAACCAACAGGGGAAGAGGAGAGGTAGGAGATAAACTGTAGAGGGACAAAGAGATAGATGAAAGGGGATTAGTAGACAAGGGATGGAGAGAAGATCGAAAGAAAAAAACCAACAGGGGAAGAGGAGAGGTAGGAGATAAACTGTAGAGGGACAAAGAGAGGATTAAGGGAAGAGGGTAGGTCTAAAATAGAGAAGGACAAAGACAGAAGAATCTAGGATATTACCATCATTTTCAAATTCTTTGGCGTTTACAGCAGTTAATTTCCACGGAATGTCGCCAGGTTTGACAATTTTCTGGCCACTGTTGGGTTGCATACAATCAGAACAGAAGCAGTTGAACCAAAGCCACTTAGAATGGTATCTGAAATGGAATGGGAGAAACTGTGACTTGTGTCTATTTTTAAGTAGGTCTTGTTATATAAATTTTTCTTTTTGTAAAATGATATTATCAAGTCTTCTAAACAACAGGTCTTCTAGTATTGACAAATACAACACTAGAGCAACTCTTAAAGGGTGTGAAGACTCGCGCACAAAGAAACGTCTCATGCTGGTAATCTGACCTAGTTTCGACTGAGGTGTAACAGAAGTGTTAGACACCACCATCGATCCCAGAAAATACACACACAACTTGCTACCCTCTGTAATTAGACACTAGTGTACAGTCAGTACATACAGCTACGGTCAATACCCACAACACACTGTACATAGCAGCGATGGACATCTCAGGTCCAAATAAAAGATAACAAGGTATCGCGTTTCATTACTGTCTGCATTTTGTAGCAACAAGAAAAAAATTCACTTGCAAGTAACGGAAAGTTAACTTTTGCAGCAGGCAGCACGCGGTTTGGGGCGAGTCTTCAATGTCTTTAACTGACATACAAGACTGTCTCAAACTATGTTTACTCCTTTTTCACATTCATTCACCTTCATGCCAGCTGCTCCAGACAGAAACAGGTGCAATATCATATATATGTTCAGTACATTCTTCACATCACAACATACCACAACATACATCATTAATGTTTGCTCACATTCCTTCCTCTGTATGTACTGTATTTATGCAATGCAGATTCAAACGCTCTTGATATCATCACCTCTCATTGAAGGAGCTACAGCATACAGAGCACTGACAAGTAAATTTACATAATTATGAAAACAACCACAAAGTGCTTTAATACTGAGATATTTCATGTCCATCCATCAATTCACTTCTCATTTAAAGAAAAATCTACAAATCTTGCATTTCAGTTAATATCATTCATTTTTTTCTGAAAAACCATTAGATGGAAATGGAAAATAGCAAAGAAATTTACGGCTAGAAAGGGAATTTAAATTTAAGTCCAGCGCTCTACCACCCGAGCTATCCCGCCCTTAGTTGGTAGTGATCCCTATAACCATTTCTTAGCTGGGGGGTGCCATTCAGAAGCCATAGTAACCTTGTAGTACGATGTAACCCCTTTTATTGGATACATACCCAGACAGTGCCGTGACAGGATTTTAAGACAAACTCAAATGTAAAATGAATAACGGAAAAATTAAATAACTTAATACAAAAATCTCTTAAAAAAAAACTACCAAGTGACTTATATCTGTCTTCACATTCTTGATATCTTATTCCATGTGTACTCTAAATTGTACATTCCAAATTCTTCAAAATTACTAATATTTATTTACCAAAAAATATTTTACTTTCCTGAAAAAAAATCTCCTCTAAATAATCATGGTCAGTCATCAACAATCTGGGCAAATGTTTAAAAGTTTTCTTCTGGTTGTACCTGGGAAAACCAATTTTTAAATTTTGGTTGCTCAAACAGCAAATTCGGTTTAATATTATTATCAATTAAAAATAAAACCTAACGTAGCAAACTACAATACAGTATGTACTGTGTTGTAAAAAAGAAAGACCAATATTTACACTGTAGGAGAGATGTGTAGGCTTTAGTGAATAGTGCAGCAGCTTTGTGCCAGTAAACCCCCTTTGTGTGGATCATACTTTAGGCTTTCCAAAACCTTTGTTTTATTTCCATGTCTCCAATGACATGGTGGAAAGTAGCATGTTATCATGTTATCTATTTGTGTGTATTCTAGTTACAATGTAATCTGAATTTCAGGTAAACAACTAGTCAACCCTTGGACGACCTCCAAAGCTGAATTGATTTTCCAAACAGAAAATTTGGTGGTCTAGAACATTCATAGGCGTAGGAGCCTAACTTGATTTGGGGGGGCTGTAAGAACTTGCCCGTAAAATATAACCTACAGTTTTCGCATGGAGCGTTCAACATGTTAATGTGCATATCATATAGGCATTCATCGGTTATAACAACACATGCCAATAACATACCATCATTTTCCGTATTATTACCCTTCCATATTGGTTATAATTATTGGGGAAGTCGTTACAATGATCATAATAATATAAGTTTAACCATTTTACATTAGTTCAGTAGTCAATGGCGCCACCCATGCAGTCAATCGCGACATAAACCCAAATGCTTTTAATCATTTCTTCTGCACAAAGTCCACAATAAGTCAAAATCTTCTAAGTCGTGGTATAACATCACACTACATCTGTCTGTTTGATTACTGGGCTTCTATCCTTTTCTCCGTTTATGGTAAATCATCTGTTTCTAAAGGAAAACTCCCCAAAAACCCATCAATCAAGGCTCCGAATTAAGCTCAAATGCCTTATATTTATTGAATTATTTCCAATTACAAGAGGAGACTGTTGCTACTGGCCATGTTGATTACACTGCTTTTATCTGCACATGTATGGTAGTTATCCTAATTAATGTTGTGAAAAAAACAACTAGTAAACATGTTTGAAAAAGACTGATAAGAGTTTACCTGGATCCTACAGACTGATAATTTAATCTACAAAATCTCCAAAGATTACTTCATTAAAGATTGCTTCGTTGAAGATTGTTTCATTTTCATAAATTTGTACTCTTAATTTGTCACTCAAACAAACTTTACAATCTTTCAGAGTAACACACTGTTTTGAAACTTTGATCTGCTAATCAGGGGAGTCACTGAACATGCCATGTATTTATGTTTACAAACAGTTAACATTATTATTATGTTCACTGCTAGATGATGTCAACAATCCAATCTAGGCGTGTACTCCAATTTTAAGGATGAACTTGAAACAGTTTATCTAGTTATCTTTATTAAGAAACTTAAGTGTGCAGTTCCACATAATACTGCCTGTATCTTTCCTGTGACACAAACATTTTCATTTCCTATATCAGTTGGTGATCAATTAATCAATTGTGATCAATTACAGTTGTGATCAATTAATTGACACTGTAAACTATCTGGACTTTAAAGATTGCTTCATTTTAATAAAGTTGTACACTTACACGTCATTAAAACAAACTTGACAATCTTTCAGAGTAAATGTAAGATTGGTTCCCGTAGACTTGAAACTACATTTCACTTGACCTGTATGACATACAGTAAAAAACAGGATATTTTCAAGTTTCAATCATTTTCACTTCATGCATTAACCACATTACAATAAAACAAGTTTTTACCCTAGAGGTAACCACTGCCTGATGAAGCCTGATGGTTTTCTGTGTCTCAAATGAAAACGAACAGGGGTCGTAGCTTTCGTCATGCTGTCCCCCATTTGTGGAACTCACTTCCAGTAGATGTTAGGTCTCTGGACTCCCTTGATCAGAATAAGCATCATCTTAAAACTCAACTTTTTGACATTGTGATTAGATGTTTCTCTTTGACATCACCTGCATAGTGCATTGAGCAACTTTTCATGGATTCTGCACTATATGAGACTAGGAATTATTATTATTATATTATCATCGTCGTCGCCGTAAGATTGTGTTTATATATATTTTTTTTTATCGAGGTAGGCAAGGAATAAAGGGTGCATTCCACACTGCAGATATCATTAATAGCTTTGGATTGTAATGTATACTTAAATAGTGAAACAATTATAGTCTTTACAGATAACTTCTCATACTGGGTAACTTTAATTTCAGTCATCAAACTCGAAGAAAGTAGATTCTGAACTTGAACTGCCTTGCATGTAGAAAGTTTTCTAAAACTATGGTCTGGACAGGAGAAGGGGAGAAAGTGAAGATTTGTTGTAAAATAAACGACTTTCATGGAATCAAAGTGAAGGAGAGCAAGTAGCATGTTTCGTTCTGATACACCAGTGATTAGACAAGTATGTTGAGTACTATGGTCACGGTGATGGAACAATTTGTACAAGCTGTGCAACGTTTTCTGGGTGCACCAAATATGTGGTATCGACCATACTGCAGGTTCAATCTACTACTTCGTTGAGTTTTAATATCCTGTACTGCATACTTACATTACTTATTTCTTTAGTACTAATAAAGACACTACATATACTAGGCCAATTGGCCGTACATTAATTTCTTCTTACCAGTGCTTTTAATAGTTTTTTCGGTCTCATATTCCTGCATATATCTGTAGATGGTATATGTATTTACTGTTTTATGTATTTACTGTTTTTTGTCATTGTATATTCTAGATTGTTTGTAAAGCGCACAGATGCATCGCGTGTAGTGCGCTATATAATATTTTATTTACATTACATTTACATTACCATACCATGCTTCACTTTTGATATTAGGGCCTAGGCCTAACCCGTTTTGTGTTTCAACCTACCAAGTACCATAATACATTTCTGAGATTATTGAACCTTTTTCACTTGTATCTACTCTATGTTGTCTAAATTATGTTATTTATATATCTTTGTCAATGACGCCCTCCGAATAATTAAGCTCTAGCTTACCCTCGTAAAAAAGTAAACTTTGATATATGACCGAGTTCAAACAGTCAAAGTCATCTTCACAGTAACAACACACAGCTCTGTGTCTGTACGTTAGCGAAGAGCTGACGCATATATAAATGTCACTTAGGCCTAACTTCACGAGCAGTTAATATTGCACAGACTAAATCTTTGATACATTTAATGATACTTACCTCTTCTATAAAAGAAAATCTTGAATCACAAAGGGTGATCTCTCGGGTGCTTGGTTTATTTGAGTCTAACGTTACTGCATGTGACTCAATCATGTACATGGACGGGAAACCTGCATTCCAAAAGTTGTCGTCTGCTTGGGTTGCAGTGCACACTCTTGTTGTGAGACGTCACATGTGCTTGTGTGTACGATTGAAAGTGATTGAAGCAGGGAGTTGTTATGGATAACACCTCCCTGATTGAAGCACGGCTAGAATTTTTTTGGGAGTAAACAGACATAAATTGTATTATAAACAAATTTATTCAGAGTAGTAAATAAGTGAACAGAATTATTTTCAGATTGGAAGCGTATACGAAATAAGAGCTGACTTTATACCACAGCCCATGCAATACCACCCTCCGGGGAGAACCATTACTTCTCATGCTTCAGCAATTTATGAGGGCGGGGCGCGAGATTTTTTTTCCCAGCACGGTAAAGGCCATCATTTGCATACCTAGCTTCTCATTGGCTTTTGATGCTGAATTGGGAAGTTCTTGCTTACGCTATGCGTGTGTGTATGTACATGAACATACACGTGCACTCAATGGATAGTGATTCGCATACACGTACTGTATGAACTGGTGACTGTCTTGAAACAACTTTGTTAAAAAAAATGGTGAAATGTTTTTTCTTTGCTTTTGCGCGGACTTGTTTGTTGACATTTACATCCTTAAGTTCGTAAAACATGATACTGCGACCATGGACTGACTGTAAGTGTTCACGTCTCATTGTAGATGACTGTCCTTCTTTGAAGGTAAGGATTATTTAGGTTGATGATCCAAAGCTGAAAAGCCAATAAATCGAATAAGTTAGTTTTGACAAGGGTGAAGCTTCGGAGTGATGGTGGAACTTATTGTACAGAGTACTGCGATGGCAATGTACGCAAATAAGTATCAGGCGTTTGCTTGCTTCAAAACAGCTTAAAAACATTGGACAGCTTGATCGTTTCTGGTGGACTATTTACTTGAGATTCATTTAAAATTTAAACTGATTGATTCTTAACTTTGAGCAGAGACATTGATTTGATTTTCAAATCTATGACCCTTTAAAACGATTTATTATGACCCTTTGGCACGGTTTTCAGATAATATAATACGAAAGAATTAGGCCTAGTATTTAGTAATGCCGCATGTTACTATAGTACCACCGCCACTTTGGATTATAGTTATTGAACACAGAAATTGTTTTACGTTTATATTATATGGTGATTTTTTGTATCATCTTCAAACTGTTTCGGTTTGATTTAACTTCTTTAAATTTACAGCAACAGAGTTGTACGATACATAACCACAGACCCTCTACACCCGTGGCACAACACGCCGACAAATAAATTAACTCTACTCAAACAAGTACCATTTTACATTCTGCTGCTAGACTGTTTTCTTTTTTGTTGTGACTGTAGCAAAGTGGCCTTGTGAAATGTGGTATGTGATGAGCGATTCAGTGCAGCAGCTGCTAGTTGATATTGTAATGAATCTTATGTATACGGACCCCAGCCAATGAGAAGCGAGGTATGCAAATGATGGCCTTTACCGTGCTGGGAAAAAAATCTCGCCGGCGGGGCAGGGGGTGGGCAGTTGCTAATTGGCTATGTGCGTAAAAAAGGCGGAGCTTATTTGTGGGGTAATTGTGGGGTAGTTTAGTGATATGAAAGACTAATTGACGCCAAACCTGAATGTCCTGAAACATCCCTCAATTTAAATGCATGAAGGACTCAAAGGTATGTGTTTGATCAACTACATCAAGGAACAATGTGTGTTTCAATCTTTCAATTAAAGGGATGCGGCATGAAAGACTCACTGCCAAACATGAGGAGGGTTCATGAATTAAGCTGGGCCCATACTTGCATATATTTTGAAAAACCCAATGGTAAACGTGAGTGTTTAAGCAGGGAGTTTCCATAAACAACTCCCTGGTTTAGACTTTGAAGGAAATACGAGTATTCCGAGAATGGAAAGACTTGTAACATTAAGATTTCATTATCAGGCCTGGGGGTTCACGAAAATTCCTTCACATTACCATAACTCTAATGAAAAGGCATTGAAGACTCGCCCCAAACCGCGTGCGGCCATCTGAAAAAGTTAACTTTCTGTTGCTTGCAAGTGACGTTTTGTTCGTGTCGCTACGAAATGCAGACAATAATGAAACGTGATATCTTAATTGTTATCTTTAGCTGGACCTGAGATGTCATTCGCTGTATCGTTTGTATACTGTGCTATGGGTATTGACCGCAGCTGTATGTACTGACTGTACACTATAGTGTCTAATTATGACAATGAAACTGTTTATTTCCAACACAAAAGATAAGTACATTTTAAACAAGAATTCATATACATATAATCAAATAATCATGGTATTATATTT
>KN885388.1:83264-93275 GCA_000934455.1 Apostichopus parvimensis | reverse complement strand
TCACATTGTTGTTGATAAGGATGACCTAATACCAAATTGATTTTTTTAATTTAATTATTTACTTATTGGTAATTAATTCATATTTTTAATTTAATTACAATTATATTTTACCACTTTGCACAGGCAAACCGAACATCTGCAAGACAATAATTAGGCTTCCAACGATACAATTAATGTTTTAGTAATAAGCTCATCCTCGGACCTCACATACTTGTGCAAATTATTTTAACTCCAATAGAAAGTGGTAAGTTAAGCTTATTATAATCACAAGAAAGATTAATTTGAAAAGATTTTGAGCTAACAGTTAAGTAGTTAAAGAATAGACAAAAGTGTCCTTGAACATGAAATTTCTGATACTCCGACCCCGAATGACCATAATTATGATCACGTTTTGCATACATCCACATGTCCGTCCGTGGACTCAGGAAAAAGCGTTTCCAAACAATTAACTAAACCGACCCCTAAATGATCTTTGACATAACATTCCTGAGCACTTCCACATGTCTCTTCATCACAGACCATCTCTATGCAAGTTTCATTGAAGTTGTACCAACAGGTATTATCAATTGTGGACAGAGAGATGAATTGAAATGCAAAACATCAAATTGTTACTCATAAAAACAGCTACAATCACATTCTTGATGTGCATCATCCAAGCCAAAGACATCCTTCTACTATTGCAAAGCTGTGTTACTTGGTAGCCTCTCTCAATTTCTCATTTTCACCTCTTCCAGTTTGTACCAATCTAGGAATGGAATAAAACAATTAAAGTATTAAATGGTGTGTTAACGAACTAGAATGAAAAGAAGATTAATCGCTTTCTTGAGTCTAATAGTTTGTGCCATGCTTTTTGAAAACCTAACCCTAACCCTAATTTAATCTTGGAATAATTCTCTTAGTTGGTCAGTCTTATTTCTGTTTGGGTTTGTTTTCCACAGGGCATTTTATGTGGTTTTTAACTCTAGGCTCCTTTGGCGTTTAGTAACCTGTTAGGTTAGGTTTGTGTGTAAAGTAGGCTAACCTTATACTAATACTAGCTGATACCATGTAGTGATTTGAGATTAGCAACTAACCTTAATTGAATTGAATTTGACGTGGTAGTTATTATAATAAATGGGCTAGCTGTTGATACAGGAGGGCTACACAATATGATTATCAACATACAATTCCAAAGTTTAAGTGATCGACCAGGGAGTTGCCGTAACATTAATCTTGGATCGACAGCGGCAATAGACACTACACAGGCCTTATCACTGGCCTAGCCCATGACCTATCCACGTGAGATTCAATGAACACAAGCTTAACGTGAGGCCTAGGTCTAACTTACGCCAGATTTATTTATGCATTAATTGAGCCTAGGACTAATGATCCGGGAATGAGTTCCAGCACAAAATTGTGGCGGCTTAAGTACAGGCATACCTGTGGTGTTACTGTTAGTCGAACGAACGAACCTTGTCTGTCTCCGACATTTTTGAGTTAACTAGTCTATAGCATAAGCTTGACTTCTGACTTCTTGCATGTAGACAAATGTGTTACAGTATATACGTACCGCGTACCGCCACTTCTTACTATCTTCGATATAGAACGTGAAATTATCACGTACGTACGTAATAAATATTACGTACGTACGTAATAATTTTTTTTTTACTATGTCCTCTCTAGGTCTTCGTACAAAAGGACACACATGAAAGAAATATATGAATCGGGAAAAGCTTGACGGAAGAGATGTGTCTTCTTCGAGTTTTTTTTTTGGGGGGGGGGGTGAGGGGGCACGTATCTCCCTCCGTGGTTACATGTCTGAGTACAAGTCTACAAATGTTCCTGCGTGAAAGGCCATTGATAACAAATTCAATTATGTTGAACAACACTTTCACCCTGAAGTATTTTTCGGCATCCTATTGAGTGTCGCGCGCTAAGAATAATGATTAACATTGGTGTAGACTAGCATTATGCATAACATTGGTAACTAAGTTTATATTGTTCAGTTGGTAACTCATTATTGTGGTCACTGTCTTTATTTCTTGTCCATCACAGAATGACTAGATTGTACAATATGACTAGTAATAGTTGTGCTAAAACACTTGACTGTATTTACAATATCAATATTTTTTAGCAAATGGGCCCCATATCCATCTACCAGTGGGAATAGGACCCCTCAAATTCGTTGGCCCATGCCAACTGACCCTCCTGTCACCCCTCTGCTCTGGCCTGTTAAAACGTCAACCTCCACGTTTTTGTAGTCACAGCAATACATGTGCAACAGGTCGGTAACGTGACAGAAAAATGGATTTTGTGGAGATATCATGATTTCGATGTATGGCAGTCGGATTTCAGAATTCACAAAACGGCATTCAAAATTTCAAAAAGAGACATTCAGAATTCGTAAAAATTCGAGAAAAAAAAACGGCAGGCGGATTTTGAAAGAAAAGATATTGGAATTCAAAGAACGGTACGGAATTTCGAAAAGAGGCATTCGAATTGTGCGAAACATAGGATACTAAATATATGTAAAAACTAGTATTTCAAGTATGTAACAAATATGTGTTGCGCTGCCCTCACTATGCGTCGGATATATTCCGCTAGACAACAAGCTAACCATAAATGAGACAAAGACAGACCTAACCTTTCTGTATTTATTCTTCACTTGTATTTGTGTGGTAAAACTATAAACAAGATAAATGATACATAACAGTACTAAGACATAGAGAAACTAATCACTGAAATAAATGCAATAAAGTTACTACTCAGAACAGTGACATGCTAACAAGCCGGTAATGACGCATATATGATAACTGTGACTGAGTATGACAGAGATGAGAATATATGTAGCTCAAATCTAATAACCCCACTAGAAAAATGTTCCTTCACGTTAACGAAACCAATAATTTATTAATCTAACCGATATCACCTAAGAACTGGACGATGAACACATCATAGGATAATTCAGTAAATTAATGCGAGCAAACACAGTATAGGCTATGTGACTAGGATCTCACGGTACACATTGAGTTAACGATAATTACGACGATTATATATATCATATGAAATAAGTATTCTAAAAAATTAATATCAATTAAATATCCGCTTAATACCATAATTCTAGTGAATAAAAACTAAAATCGAGCACTTACGAGCTATATATTATACAAGGCAAAGTATAGTTGCAAAAGAGAGGCTGGTAGGCGTATAATAAAATGTTGCCAAAATTAACAAAAACACTGGATTCAGCAGTGTACAGCCTGCTAATCAAACTTTAAAAAGAACTGAACTAATAACTAATAAAGACAGATTTTGAAAGAACTGTTCGATGAAATTCCTGAACCTGACATTACGTAACATTTCACAAGTAAAGACAGAAGGGTTGGTCGAACATCGGCCGCAGACTGAGAGTGGAACAATATTACCCGTGCGACCATATACCCAGAACTGGTTTTAATTTAAGAGTGGAAGAACAGTCATATATTGACACGTGTTATAATACTTTGAAACAAAATGATATAATGAGTACATTTGAATGCTGCGACAATTTTTCATAATCACGAAAATAAGCAAAATGATTCCAAATATATTGCTCTCACCGCCACCTTTCTTTTATATAATTTACCCACGATCATATTTATTACCACACTGTATGTATCGTGACTGTTATTTAATCACATTAATGTCGATCTGGTCTCCTTATTTCAGTATCGACTGAACTTAATTTGAAACATAAGTGTTAATGATTATTTGTACTTTACAATTGTTTCATATTGTTAAACCATAAAAGTTACTGGTAAATTAACTATTGTCAGGTTCTCTTTAAACTTTAGGCAAGCTCAAAATGGACCATAGTTGTGTTATTCACAGGCATTATCAGCTGTTTAACACAAAACGAAATGACATAATTGCATTAAGGGAAATTTCAACTTGCTTTACATTAAAGATACGATATTACAGCTCTGTATGAGTATTAAAGTATGCTCAATTAAAGCATCTCTCATCCCATATACACAGCAGGTTCTTCTTCTATTACACAATCAATGAGTTTAAAGCACTAACGTTCCCAATATAAACAAAAAAAGTATCATAAAAGACGGTTACACAGAAGAACACGTAAAATATTTCCACAAAAGATCACATATAAGTAATAATGATATTTGGGGGTGGGGTATAGGATTTCCGTACTCTCTACAGTTACGTACTTGGGTATTGCTTCAAAGAGGTCAAATGTCATTTGAGGGAGCCAGACTGGTAGACAGATGTAAACCATACTAACCATGTATTCGTAGAAGTATTTATACATCAGTTTGATATTCTTGTCAATACAATATTTTAAATTAGACAATAGAGAACATTTACAGCGTGGTTGATAAACTCGATAGGACACAACCAATGTGTAAACGTAATAGTTAAGCAGCAGATTATGATGTTGAAATGAGCTGAACAAAGGTCCCTTTGTTAATCTTATATGTAACAATGAGTATACAGTTGGGGTAGGATGGGGCAGGGCGGATTGTGTTAAGGTTTTTACCGGCTCATCGATCCAACAGGCGCAATTCTGTCCTTGAAATAAATACCAGTTCCAGGACAAAAAAATCAGTAGATATCAAACCAGTGTAACTGTAATAGTTAAGAAGCAAATTATGATGTTAAATGAGCTGAACAAAATTCCTTCCGTGAAATGACGTCAAAATATGTGATTAGAACATGGCGTATAGCGTCATATAGTGAGTCTGTGTTTACTGATGTCACATAATTTAAGGTCAGGTGCCAAAGGTCAAAGAAGAAAAGAAACAGTGTTGTCGATGATACTCATATAACAAACTGTCTTTGGTTACAGGCAATATAAACCCAACTTGTCCTTAATGTTCATCTACCCCAACCTTCCATCCCTCGGACCTCCTTGTAAATATGTGCAATACGTAAGGCAAATTGATGAGTTTCTACAAACGGTATATACGTCAATTATGATTATTACTCCTTAGCGACATTTAGACAAATTACATTTCGAGAAAGATACATTAATACTATAAAACCACTATTCCTGGATCCAATACCTACTAAATTCTTGATCTCATCCAACAGTCATAACGATTATTTACGTAAAGACAATGCATGTGTCTAATGAATATTCAGAATATTATAATAAGAGAGTCTTTAGTCTGAAATTATATTGAGAAAACTAATTTCAGTAAAACTGAAAGATTCCGACAAGCCATAGTAAGTAATTTCTCTTTACACTATTTTAACATCTCCATGATGGACTCCAACCACTAATAGTCCAAGCTATGAGTCTAGTAAAACTAATTGCAAATAAAAACTGATTGAACCCATCAAGTCGCTGCGAAGATATTAATATATGTATATGTTAAGACTACGTTATCACTCAATGTTGAACTCGAATTTGAAAAATGGTAGTACTATATATTGAGTTAATTTATATCAAATCAATAATACACAAATTCTCGAGTGTATGAAAACATGGATACTCGTGAATGATATACTACTCTTTTTGTATATTATTTTTTAAGGACTGTTTGTGGTGTGCTTTGTTGATGATTACACTTATTTTGCGATCTTTTCTTACAGTTTCAATTACATATTAATATTTTAAAGTATATTAAAACTCAGAGAGAAACTTGGGACTTTCGTAGTGGTTATCGATTATTGTATACTACTTAAACGAATCTCCTGGAATCATTTCTATAATAATTCCGTTATTTGTCTTCCATTCCTTCAGATTTCCATCTCTTGTCTGTATCTCTTCAAGTCCTTCAGTAAGATTGATGCTGGTGACGTCATCCTACATTCCGGGGCTACGTCTGTCATGTCCTGTATCAGTAAAGAAGATAGTGATAGATACCTTGTATGAAGGAAGAGAAATGACAGAGACAGAGGTTGTTGACATGTTGATGTTTGTACAACAGTCTCATATGTTGGAGAAGCTAGAGTGAGTATTACAATGAGTAACGTATCAATACGTATCTGTACAACACATTCATAGACAGTATAGTATCCTTACAATCAATTTCATATTTTTACATTCATAGACAGTATAGTATCATTATTCAATCATTTCACAAAAGTTTTGTCTGGTTACTATAGCCAGTTACATTTATTCGTAGTATTCGAGCTACAATATTTTAATTAGACAGTGGATCCTTTCATTACAGTAAATAGAGTGAGATTAATGTTATACGTATCCTACGTTGCTTTCTATGGTTATGACAATTACAAACCAAATAGGCTACTAAACATTCAAATTGTTAAATAGAGGCAAATGCGTGTATTATATTTCAATAATTTTGATATAGCAATATGTTCCAAAAATCAATTTTTATTTTGCTCCTGTTATTTTTTTTTTTGAGAGGGGGGTTGGGTCACCCACAAGGATTTCAATAGATGACACTCATATTAAATAATTTCAACTTCATAAAGAAAGTATTTATTTTCGCTAATAAAACATCTTATCGCCCAATATATTATATAATTGTAAATCTGTATATCCTCTTGTTACTAATGAGTATTATTCTCACAAAATCTGTTCAACTAAAATGTTCAGTAACATTCAATGTTAAACATTCTTAAGTTTTTCAGACAAAGAACTTCACCTCTTTCAAAATTGATTGTTTAACGAAAATAATTGTTACTGGTTATATGTACGTAATGGAATATTGAATTGGCAAATTCCCGAATAATGTCTTCGATATGTTTGTTTTCACCAAAGGTCAACATTTTCCTTTTAACGTACCAATCAGTATGTTGTAAGTTTTCATAAACAAACAATTAGCTTATCAATTGGAAAATAACGATGGTATTCTGAGATATGAGTGGAAAAAAAGACACCCAACCATTAAATATACAGACCATCCAAGAAACTCGATATGCCCACTCACGGACCAATTTGTTCTGTATTCCTTACTTTCAATCCCCGACAAAAATAGTCGCTAGTCAAAGCAGAACTTGCCCATGTAGATATATGTCGCTATTCATTCGTTCTAAAAGTTTCCATGAAAACTGATATCGCACTACATCACTTTGTAATACATATTTATATTGACAAAGCAACACCTTACCATATATAATGAATAAGAAAACACAAAGTATCAATATTTATCCGAAGCTGACCCGGATCAAACGAATAAAACGTTTTCCAAGCAATAAAAATACAGAACACGCGCAGTCAGCCTGTCAATATCAAGTTTATTGCACACACACACTGCTAGTGATGATCTTATATTGCATAAATTATATAATTGGGCCTACAATTTCCAATCAAAGATGGTAAGATTTGTAACTATTTTCGTGATCGTACGTCATTGTATATCTCATCAGGATGTACCAATTACTTGCCGGCAAAACTGGCCACCATCATTTTACCTGGCAGCCTGCTTGGATCCTCGATATGACAATCTTCGAATGTTCCTTTTTTTCTCTCGAAAAACGTCATGATGACGAACACAATGGTCTCCTTGACAACCATCAAACTGGAAGACGAAAAATAATTCTTTATCCCCCTCCTTCCTGAATAGTGACACCCGTGATCGCTCTGACGATATATCATTAAGATCCCGATGAAAACTTCCCGAACAAATCTGTCGACTGTCACATCGACGGACGTAAACTTTGCCGGTGATGTCTCTTTGTCACAATATCACTTCTGGTGGAGGAGCGCAACCCAGTATTGATGCAACTGCAATTATCAATGCTTTCTGATTCCTTCATTCCTATAACAATGAATGTAGTAGTTCATTATATCTGTTAATAAATAACGGAAAATGACTGATAAGAGTTATACAACGGAAAGAAAATGGAAGAGAGTAGAACCTGTCTTTGTAGTATAGTTCATGTCACTTTATTTAAGGCTAACTTCCGCCCAAAAGTGAATTGTATTCGTTCTTCAAAGTTTACCATGGCAAATATTCCTATGGTAACCTAGACTATCCCTAATAGCCTCCGATGACCAGCCGATTACAATATATAATTGACTCCCCATATAGAGGTAATGAGAAAATACGTTTCAATAATTATAATGATATACATGACACTTTTCCAGCAATGTCAGTAAATAGAGCAGGTTCAAGGTTGAAATAATTCATTATACTAGTTATACGTATGTATGCTTAGTGGTAATCAGTTAACTGCACGCTCATTGCTTGTTAAATTGTGTTAACTTGTTTTTTTTCAAACAATGGAACTACAGATGGAACGAAAGCAGTATATCAGAATGTACGCAATCTACGTATCCATAATTTGATTTAATATATATTGCAATCCTAAAAGTGTAATATATGCTCGCACTAAACAAAATAATGTTGCATGAAAAAAAATCTTTAAATAAATATACCAAAGAATATAATACATACATGCCCGAGTAAAACCTCGCGCGATCGTCCATGGTTGGCGCAGTTTCTTAATGTATTTATACGACGTCCGAATGAATGCAAATTTCGTCGATAGAATACCGTGCCAGTGGAAGCACCGATTTATTCTACACCGTAGAATACCTCCACATGTACAAAAAAAAACATATCCCCCTAATACAACAAAGATAGGCAAAAACAAATTCCGCAGAATCTATAAAATAATTGTCTGAAAACTTCTCCTATCAGGTAATCGTTTTAAAACATGCTATGATGGAATCACTGTAATGGATCGAGGTTTCCTTCTGCTTGATATCAACAAATGTCTGTTTACCGAACATTGAAAAATGTTTGCAGAGGATTGGGGGCATACCATTGACCAATCAAATAATATATACAACATTTTTAGATGTAAATCTGAAATTGAAATGAAATACGTTCCTTCGCTCAAATCTTTAAAGCAAACAACTACTAAGGCTTATCGATCGTGTATTCAAAACATGTGCATACATTATGTAGACGTTTCGTACGCCCCTGTCTTTATATCGTTTTACAAGGGTCAGTTACACACACCAATGAAAGCCCGGGTCACACCATGTATACAATGGATACAACATATTTTGAGGTGTTTCTCGAACTGGCAATTTCGTGATATCAAAATATGATATAAATTTGGCACAACAATCATAGTATGTATAACATTTATAAACTCATTTTATCATTTGCTTTGAAAAGATACCACTCTTAAGAACGTGGTTCAAATAAAGTTACGTGAAATTTAATTGATGATATAATTAAACACTTATCAGTTATATTTAATTAAACTGAACTATGTTAATAAAGGACCACATTGATATTAGAAGATTTCAATATTTTTCGAATCATTTGGAATAGTATTTAAACAAAATTAATGCAAGCATGGACCGTTTAACTGACCACACAAAATCAATTCCTCAATATAATTTATAAATTATGTAAGGCAGAAATTACACTACACTGAGTGACTTCAAACATAATGTAATTGACAAATATAAACTGAACACAAAACAATAAAATATCAATCAGAATTTAGAGTAAGATCATTGTCTATCATCATTTTTGTTTACGGATTCAAATCTCACACAGTACCTTCGAGAATGAACAGATATGTACAGTTATCACCTTTTACTGCATTACCAACAAAAAGATGGCGTCCTTCCCTATATACAATGGATTGACGGTGGTTCAGTAACGGTTCTTGCGCAATTACTGAACTAACTAGAACAACTGTATTTGTATACAAACACGTGTCATTGTAGTGCGCGGTGAAGGCCAAACTTAGTTGTTCATTTTCGATGGAGGGGTCTTTGTTACTGCACCCCTTTCGACGTTCTTTCGGTCACAAAGACGCAAGTTCGGCGTTTGCTCTTTTAACGTAGACCACAGCTATATGCTATATTGTGTAATGTTTATAAACAGTACTCTAGGTTAATGATTACTATAACCACCAGAACCAAGCTTTCAATCACGAATCACGCCTGTTTCGGGCTTGACAGAGAATACACATATCCTGGACACTCATTGGTAAAATTGAACAACATGTCAACGCGTTACTGTATCCTCGCCTAGTTAGCGAAATTGTACGAACCGTAAATGACATACGGTGGTTCGGTATTACGGTAGTTTT
>KN885388.1:53878-82554 GCA_000934455.1 Apostichopus parvimensis | reverse complement strand
ATACATATATTGCATTTGAATCAGTAATATCATCAGCATTAAGCAAATTCTTCCAAAAAGAAATATCTCGATAAAATATAAATTAATGGATTTTGTACAATCGCACCTGATTAGGCTAAAGATAAATATGTACGTAGATTTTTCTTTCCGATCAAAGTGCAATTTATTGAACACGATTAACGCAATGCATCAGAAACCACACGAAGAACGGAACGGAATAAAAAAAAATCTGAAGTTAACCTAACGCGTGAAGCGCTCACACGACCATGTTGTTTCGGTTTCACAGTGATGTAGCACGTATAAAAACAATTGTTTGTGTTAAAATTGAGAGTTTGTTGTAACAAGCGGATGAAAATGATTTCATTTGATTTCATAATCGCATGATTGACTGGATTTTTTTTCTTTATTTCCTAGGTTCTGGTATTGTCAGTTACCTCATTCTATCCCTGCTGAGTCTATTCCGTCAATATTACAGTCAAGGAATGTGAAAGGTAAAGTATATAAAAGCTATAACATATACCGATTGATCAGTATTATCATGTTAATAGATTAACTCCATGATCTGATACTGTAGTGTTAATATATACATTCACTGAAGTATATTTCGGGGCTTATGAATTATCCATAGTCATAAGCAAATATTATCAATGGTAATTGTAAGAAGCCAATCATGCCGCCAAGGTCCTGTTCTCCTTTTGGCTGTTCTATACACGGAATATCATCGAAGACAAGTATATAATGAATCTGGTTCTCCAGTACTAAACACATGACAGACTTGAACATATTTACCAGAAGGAGACTACTGTATTACTACTTCTTACACGTCACTAAACATCTGTTCCTCCCGATCCCCATATACTGATATCTTATTTAATATTTTTTTTGTATATGAATCTCATCCAGTGACCATTTGTATCCCTCTGTGTACAGACAATAACTAAATATTAGGACGTACAGAAAATGAAAAAAAAACTTGTCAAAAATACGATATGATATTTTGATATTTATAAGCAATAACTAAAATCTATGCTCGTCCTTAAATATTTAATAATTGAATTATCACAAATATGATATTACGCATTTGCTTTTTCTTTTTAAGCAGCAAATACAAACTACTCGTCCTAACATTGGTAGATAAATCAATCGTAATATTAGGGTTAGATATTTATGGAGAGAGAAAACTATATTGAAGTCATATATTGTACACTGTACCGTGTCCATGAGATGTCTTGCCACTCATTTTCCAACTGCACGCATCCTGACTTTATCACTGTACTAACGTTTTTGTGTGCCAGCGGTTTTTAGCAATACTACAAAATGTTCGCACGTTTCACAAAAAGCACCTCCTCCACACGTACCATCTGTTTAAATGCCGCTCAGAACAGCATCAGAGAGCGCTATTGTCATTGGTTTCCCTGGTTCATATATTCTTCTTTTTATTTAATTGATTATCTTTTCTTTCAAAATATATATCTTCACTTATTTTTTCTGATTCTACTCATTGGCAGTGGTTATTAATAGACTAAATTTGAAGGTTTAAACCACAAGAATTTAAATATATGATACTTATATTCAATAACTGCAATATCATGTAAAAATTACATATTTTCACTAATAAGGCTTTTTGTCACTCAACGTATCATATTATTGTAAAATCTGTATATCCTTCTTGTTACTAATGAGTTTTTTTTCTAACAAAATCGACAGTTTACTGTTCAACTACACATTTCAGTCACATTCAATGTTAAGCTTTCTATAGTTTTCCATACAAATTGACCAATAATGTCTTCAACCATTTTCTGTTTTCATCAAAGGTTAACATTTTCCTTTTAACGTACAAATCAGTTTGTTGTAGGTTTCCATCACAAAACAATTAGAATATGAAATGAAAAATAATCCTTGGATGGTATTTTGAAATTTGCGTGAAACAAAAAACACCTTCCATTGCCTTACATTGTCTCTCATATTGCCTTACAGTGTAATACATAGTTATATTTGCAAAGTAGCAACTTACCATATATAATGAATAAGACAACACAAACTAAAAATATGTTTATATCCAAATCTCACCCAGATGAAACGAAATAACGTTTTCCAAGCAGCACAAATATAGAACACATGCTACATACACGCTTTAAATTATGAAATGAAGATTTTAAGTGTCATTCTGGTCCTATCTGATTCGTAGTATATTTAAACTTACAGTTCATTTGGAGGTCCACGTTGAACCCTGGAGTCTGTAAGGGTTCAAATCCCCGTTCGACCGATATCAAGCTGCAATTCAAAAATTTAACAAGTCTCCATCCATAACTCGTTTAAAATAAGCCCAGTTATGCAACTCGAATTAAATTTACTGTAAATCGTATAACTAGGTGAATCCAACCAGGAAATACTATGGTAAGATCGATTAAGCCTTCCCAATGTTGTTGCAAAGTTGATCACTCCTGAAAGTATCATATCAGTGCGCATAGGTACTTGTTGATGTTGTTTACTTTGTGAGCCACGTTATACCAAAACCGTTATCTTTGTTAGCGAGATTGTACGCACTCCGGCTCTCATAAAATTGGCTGAGTTTAACAGGTATTATCGTGTAACGCGGTTAAATGAGAATCCGTTTGGGATTTTCGAATAGCCACAACTTTATTAAGGTTACCGGAATAGTTGTACAGATCGAGTACAACTGACGTTTTCTTTTGTTTTATTCTTTGCAAGAAGTAATGTTCACAAAATAAAAGATTTTTTGTATTATTTTGGCAGTTTGTGGTTCATTACATAGTTTTTGTTAACTGCGTAAATACGTAGAAGTTTTTACCAGAAAGTACCCGATAATCGAGCTCTCAGGATTTATCTCGGCGATCGGGAAGAGGGCAGCGCACCGAAATATTAGAAATTATACTCAAATGGATAAAGTTAAATTGGTTTGCGAGGAGGAGTCGATTATAAATGATGTAGTAGTAGGCGCTATGTAAGGATCACAAACAATTTATTGACCGAATTTTTGTTCAACGATTTGGAAGAGTTTGCATTGGAGGGGGAAGGTTGAGTAGTCTGATGTGCAAAAATATATCAAAGTAGATTTCTTGGTAAGAAATATTTAGGCGCAGGTGAGAAGACTAACAACAATGTTGTTGCCATGTACATGTTCTACGTTACAAACAGATAATCGTGTCAACAAACCAGAAGTGGGACTGATTCGTTGCATTTAAATTGAGAAGACTGCAAATATTAGTAATGTAATACAATAACATTTTCTCCATGTTAAATCACTTAATTTTCCTACTATGACTCTTTGAAATATATTAGGAGTGGGGAGCGGGGGGGGGGGGGGGGGCGCAATATGTTTGTCGAAAATATAATTTCCATAGCCATATACAGGGTACTGAACTTTCAACGATATTTTCATTTTCTATGGCAAATGCAAATTTTCGTTTCAAATACACCATTGTTTCACGATGGTTCCACAAGTCCCCGTAGCTCGATATATGGTAGTTGTTTATAGTTGTTGAACCGATGAATCACTTTATACGTCTCAGTATGTTATAAAGGGGATGTAGGGGGGGGGGGGAGCAGCACGCAAGTACTATTCATATCGTACTTCATTGCTGCCTCACCTCCTTCCAATACTCTGTTAAACCTGAACATTATCTTTGTTAATGATGTAATTTTAAGCGAGATTGACTAATTTCTTGCAGAAAGGCTTCGTGGTTTTGTAAGAAACAACAACATTTATACATATATTGGAAGGAAACTGCCGATAAAAATGTCGCATGCCATGTTGTCACCACATATTAATGACGTAATTGTGCTTGAGTATAGCAACGTATTTCAGATATCAATCCCTTTACCTTCTCATCTAATCCATCTCACCTACTGCTGGTACTAGACGTTACGTAGCTTTGACGTTTAATTTTTCCATGTAATCAAATTTGCTGGCTTTCCTTCCGATTTATATCGAGTCTAGGGAGAAAGAGGGAGAGGTGAGGGAGTTAGCTGGTTAGGGGTTCAGTTGTGATCGATATTTAAAAAAAATAGTTCAGTGAATGCTATATATAGCTTTTACGATTCCTTACAATAATTGACATAAGAAACATCAGTGTTTCTTTAATGAGAGTTGTTTCTTGTAATTCATTTTTATTACATTATAATTAGTTGGTAAGTTTATGCGTAACTGGTCACCCGAAGAAGCCGCCGGTCCCTACTTAACACCATACCCACTCCCACTCATACAGATAGAGACTTACAATAACATAAAGTCAAACAAAATATATTAATACAATATGTTATGTATCATTAAAGAAAATACTACAGGGTAACATGTGTGTCAAACAAAGGCTATCCAAACTCACATCGTCATGTCCAAATTGAGATCGCGGTAACGAAAACGAAATCAATCTGTCCGAAAAAAATCATCGTATCAAAAGCAATATTCAGCAATATTCAGTACCATGAATTAAGTTTGGATATGTGACTCTAATTTTAAACATGGCGATTTCGTTTACGATATGCCGATGTCACATTGAACGTAACGCTATCAAGTTGGATTGTTTTGGAACAAATGTCCCTCCGTAAATCAGCCAAGGGAATATAGCGAAGATATATCGATTGAGCTCAATAAAGGACAGACGGAGAGGGCGCTATAGCTCTTGCTTCTTTAAATCCAATGGATTTTCTTTCTTTTCTTTTAAGTTGTTCACTCCATTCTCACACAATCGCATCAAATATCTTATAAGCTTCATGTTTATTTATTTTAGCATTCCAATAGTACAACAGTGTAACTGCAGAATAAATTGTATTGTAGACAAATGTTAACACTCGTGATATTACCTCCACAGTAAATATTCAATAACTGATCTTGTAAGGTATGACATATTCCGACTATATTATACACAATTTGTGGATATTTCTATATTTAGTGAGGCCCCGTATAATAAGCAATAAAATATTAAATGTAAATTTAGTACTTGTGTAGCATGTTGGCATTTTTAGAATAATACTTCAATACATTAAATTCCACATTCATATATGAAAGCTGAGTACACAACGAACTATACCTGACCTTCCATTTTCGGATGAATGGGTTATGTGGAGCGAACTGTAATTGTATTCAATGTTATTTTGTACGTCATTTATCTTAATTTCAGTATTATGGAAACCCGATTTCTTGCGATCGTATACCCTGAACTTTCAATCTGGTCGATGGATGGTGAGTATGAATTGGTTTACTTCTTCTTTTATCGATGCAGTATTAAAGTTCAAAAAACTATCAAAGTCAATTAATAAAACAATACATGTATCATTGCGGAGTATGATGTTTACCGTATTAATCTATTTATACTTCACTACAATGTATATTTTTGTTATGACAATCTCCTAGACTACACTCTTTTTATATTTTCTTTGGTGATCATTTGAGTCATTGTATTTCAATATATGATCAGGTTCCCCGTTTTTACATGTTGTCAGAACTTAAACCAAAGGAGATTAGTAAGAAAAGGTATATTAATACATGTCTCTGCGCTATAAAATATTTACGATAAACGCGGAGCGCGGAGCGTAAGGGAGGGGGGGGGGTCTGGTAGGGAGTTCCTCCTCGTCGCGGTCATATCCGCCCACCGCAACGGATGATATCCTGTAATAATAGCAAACATTATTACTAAGGTCCACGTGGATTTGGGATTATTACCAACTATCATGTGGGTCTGGCACATTCACAAAATTGGCACTACTTGTACTTCCTATCTAATAATAGAAGTGAGCTATAACACCAACCTTACGGATTAATATGATATTAAAATATACCAACAAGACAACACTTTATTTGTATTTATAGTGTAAAGGCATTTGATTTGTGGCATTGCTCATTCAACAATTAAAATTAAGTTATTTTAAATGTTTTTTTTTAAACACGTCCCCCAGACGAATCTGGTACATTCGGTCGACTGTTAAGGAATGCCGAATTACTATTAAGCTATGGCGAGGCAGTAGTGATTAGAAAGGAAAACTAGTGTAAGGAATTGATAGTAGGAACGGCCCATGACAATATATGTAATGAAACAGATAAGCAGCAAGGACAAAAAAACATGGCACTACGCAAATAAAGTAAATCATCGTCCTTTTTTAAGCCAATATAAATAAAATATAATATACACCATCGATCACAAACACCCGGCATTTATATATGCCCAGGTCCGAGGTGTTCATGAAATATAATTTGCTTCTTTTACCCGTTTAACCAACGATTACTTCTGTGGAGGGTGGAACTTTACCGCTGCCCAACGCAATTGTCTATGTCACTGGTTACAGCCAATGGAATGTGCATAGCCATACGATTTGATAGGGCTTGTATAAAAAATGAATATTGTATGATTCCCACCCACTCCCCACCTTCTCTCTCCAAGAAAAAATACAGAAGTACGGAGATACTACTCGCTATTATTCCTGCAAAACAAGGACATTTTGTTAGATGTATAATTAAACACATATATATATATATATATATATATACACATATATTTATAATTTATCTACCAAAATGTTTCATGTTTAAAAATCCATACATGTATACAATCAACATAAATAACACAAATGGAAAAACATGCACATTGATTGAAAGCCGATGGAAAGTAGATATTTTTCCTTATGAAATAAAACTTTGTTTAAAATATTTGCTTTTTTAATAAATTCTTACATGCTGATCTCCTCATATGAAAGATAAACTTAACGTGTAACGAATTATGTTTATCTTTTTATTGTTTTATCCTAGTTGAGTATTCACTCTTTTTTTTTTTTTACTGACACGAAATATTTCATGATTCGACTTACCACTGTCTGGGTGATGTTTATGACGTCATGTTTATGTTTATGTTTATGACGTCATATAGTTATTGGTCTGATCATCGTTTCTCTTGCTTTTCACTACAGCGCTTTGGTACTAGCCAGGAGATAACAGATACAAAGTATTATCATATGGTAGGTTGATTGGTATTGTATTACACTTATAATCGGTGGTTTGACCTGACTAGGATGTAAATGTATGGTTATAACATAAACAGTTTGGAGAAATTTATGTCAGCACGCGTACAGTGACAATATCTGAAGGATCAGTGTATAATGAGGAATTCTTCATCATCAATGTGGCTTTTGTAAATACAGTTAAAATTAAGGACGATGTACCAACATATCTTCTATATAAAGATGTGTCAGAAACCTATCGGTGGTCGACTTTAAAGCTATCTCGAGTTCATATAATAACATGATAGGAAGGTTTTGTTAAGTCTACGTATGCGTAACACGGACGATAGTACCTGCATCATATGTAGTAATCTGTTTTAAATTGGTCACAGTCTGCTGATATCAGAGATAAGCGTTAGAGAAACGATAAAGATAAACGATAGAAGATAGTCTTCCATTGATCAAAGAAGGAACGTGGGAATTCATAACCCCCCCCCCCCCCTCACAAAAAGAAAAGAAAAAAATCAAACACCTGTCTGATCAACAAAATACAAACAATCAACTCTAGTTTGTAAAAAAACAATAAATAATTTATATATTCATATCATGATGACTGATTATGTTAATTGGAACTGGTTAACAACTAACTATGTATGTTTATTGGTCCATTATATGGTCTCTTAGATTTGTCTCATTTATGTTATTGTGGTGTTGTGTGAATATGACCTGTCATAAGAATGTGGTAATTTTTAGTTCAAACTCCTCGAAAAGTACCCAAAATAGACTGAGAATGATTCGAAATTGTGTAAATATATGTTTCGTGGGAAGAGAACGATGTGCAAACGAAGTTTTAGGATCCTCGGAGCACCAATGCAGAACATGGGTGAACATTCCAGCAGACAATTAAAATATATAACAAAATGGAACATTTAACTCTAAGCAGATATCAAACTAGTAAAATATCCTTTAATACTGCAGAAGGATAAGACAACAAATTTCATTCGAAATCAGAATAAAAGTTTACGAAAATTAAAGAAAAGAAAAGATAAGTTGAATCAATAAAACAAATAAGATATATGAAATAAATAACTTCACAGTTTAAAACTGACATTGACACAATGTGTGAATAAACGTTGTTGATAAACTAATAACATGATATCCTCAATAATATTGAAACTGATCATCGTAGCTATTCGTGTCATTGCTTTGTCACATATTTTAGAGGGCGCTTTTGCATGATGGTCAAAAACATATATTAAGCATTATAACATCCCGTTTGTCTGAGCTCATATCCGTGTGTGTGTGTGTGTGTGTGTCAGTCTAAGTTGTATTAAGCTTTAACTTAGAACAGAGGACGGGACGTGAATATAACTGATGATGTGATGGTTCAGCGCGATATTCATGATATGCGATGATTGCAAGTGTTTTGTGAGAAGTTAAGTTACAAGCATTATAATAATACAATATGCTGAAATTGCTACTGCTGGGGAAGTATTAGAACTCTACTACGAGGGTAAACCACGCCCTCACGCTCTGGGCGTTTTATCTGCTACAAAATATTAATAGCACAAGCACAACCTTTTGCATGCAATTACTTATAATGACCATATTTATAGTGCAAATATGCCTCGGGATGCACCATTTGACTGTTAATTTCGAAGACGACCCACCAGATGAAACTCGGGTTTAATAAACCCATGACATCTCCCCTACCTTTATGAAACCCTTCAATTTCCCTCCGGCCATCCCTAATAGATTCAGGTGTTACCCAAGTCAGTTCGAAGAAGTTGAATTTATAACGTCACAATCTTGAATTTAGAGCTACTTTTATAGACACAACTTATAGTTTAAATATGGTTCGGAATGCATCACCCGACGTAATGTTTACTTGTTCCGGAGGAGGGGTCCTAAGCCCCCAACAACAAAATTCATAATTCGTCACTGGTTCTGCTGTAAACTTTCATTTCCAATCTAAATCAGTTGGAATTTTGGCTGGATTTATCATTTTCCTTAAACACTGGCATGTGCTTAAAGATGCTTACATAAACCTAGCGTAATGCATAAATATACATTCGATGCACCATTTTACTTCTAAATATATATATTTCTTTCTGAAAAAGTGCGTTGGCTTCATTACCATGGTAGCACCCACCCCCTATTTTGAATTTATAAAATCATTTATTCGCCGCTATTCCCATGGTTAAGGCCCCTACCTAATTTCGAAGCATACAGCTTTTACAACCTTCGGTTGATGTTATCAAATTATTCAATCCATTTATAAGATTTAAAGGGTAAGAATACTTACCCAAACCGCCCTCTATAAAATTTCCATTTGCCTGCAAGTGAAAATTTTGTTATCGCTACACAATTTTGCAGACAGTAATGAAACGGGACATCTTGTTGTCTTTAGCTGGACCTGAAATGTCCATCGAAGCTATATACACTGCGACGTGGGTATTGACCGTAACTGTGTGTATTGATTGTACACTAGTGCCTACTTACGAACTAGCAAGATATGTGTGTAATTACGCTGTAAGCTTGCAGCACTACCCAAGTATGAATTCGCTCGGTGTAGAAATAGTAAGTCAGGATAGGTACGGTAAAGATCATCTGACGTGCAATTGCAGAAACTTTCTACAATTTTTTTTTTCAATAATATTGTGATTTGCGATATAACACACCCAGGTGGCTGCTAGTTGCAATATATCATTTCAGTTCTGGCATGCGTTCTGCAACTAGTACTGATGTATATATACACTGTTATAGTAACTGTGATCGATAGTGGTATCTAACAGTGCTGTTACACCTCGTTCGAGTTAGGTCAGATTACCGGCCACAGACGTTTCTTTGTGCACGAGTCTTTAATCCCTTGAAAGCTTCTCGAAGCTTTAAATACAATTCATAGTCAACATCAATTATTGAAGGGTCTTCTGTAATTAACACATTTACTCGATGTCCTTTTCGGTGAATATTGTCTTCATAAAGCACCAAACATTCGAAATATTAAAAAAAAAATAGGTATTGGAACGTAACAAAACGTTCTTGCCTCATGAAATTAGACACCTTTCTTCATTCATTAATATTTATCAGTATAACATCAATACTTATGTAATTACTAAATTACTTTTGTTGTTGCTCTTGATATTTGAGTATTATTTTAACAGTATCACCAGGAGCGTAACGATGGATATGGGATAGCACCACTGATAGTTGTCGGGGAAATCTTTCATTTTAAAGATATGGGGGCTTGTCGCCAATTTACGACATTCTTAATAAGAAACAAACCGTCATCATTATCATCGTCGTAGTCGTCGTAGTCGTCGTATTATCATTATTATTATTAAATACCATTGGTAAAAAACCTACCACATATTTAACGGACCGGATAGTCAATAAGCCAACTTGCAACAATGGCTTTTCTCCCTTTTTACGACACATGCTGCCCATCAAACATTGCACCATACTAGACATATTAAATAGTGTCAATAAAAGCGGTTGTACGGTATGGTAATATATGAATTCAAGTATAATATGCCGCAAAATAACGCATAAAGCTTGATGTGAAAACATAAAAGGTGCGAGTGTTGTGAAGATGGAGCTACAAGAAATTAATAGAGGATTGTGTCCAAAGCTGCGTAACTCATGAAACGGATGCTTATATACGATAAAGGGTATAAAACCACACCCGACATAGGTAAACACCAACTGAAAGCAGCTTACCTGCGTAGTGTAACAAAGAGCTTCAAAACCCGCCAAAGCCATCCCTTACTCCAACCACTGATCACAGTAGCGTCAGCTCTGGACGCAGCTTCAACATTCGCAATAAAGTAGATTCCTTATTGATTTGTCCCTGTTCTAGTTATACATACATATTTCTGTGTCTGTATTTTGATTCCGATTGTGCTTTTCATTCTGATGAAAGAGATGGCAGATATATCTTGACTGCTCCCCCCTGTCCCTTAACACAGGGGGGTGTGGGGTATACATATTATGATTTAATTTATAAAAGTTATACAACTACTGAGACTGCACACTTTATCATTATTAGTAGAAGGATGTGAATATTTATCAACAAAATGTCTATCTTACATATTGTTAATATTGATTTACATAACGAGTTCAAAAACTTCAAAAACTGCCATGCATAAGTTAACAAGAACTGTTTATCAATGCAACATTCCTTAATTATATCAATTATTACATCATGAATAAGAAGCATGACAATAATCATAAATTCAATGTGTCATGTGTATTTTTTTATACAGTTCAACAAGTTTCGGAGACAATGAGGGTAAGTTGCAATATTAAACCCTTTATGGCAGCATGTGTTGCTTAGTGATTATAGAAATGTATTCACATTGTATTTAAAATATTCATTTTACATATTGTTATTTGGTCACACCAGAAGTAAGAACGTGACTTGAGGGTTGGGATTATAAAATAAGCAACCGCAGAAAATTTATGGCGCTACCTCTAAAGTGATATCTATGTTCAAATACAAAGCTGAGAATAACAACATGCATGACACTATTGTGCGTTTTTCTGTCACCATTAGTAACCATAAATCACACTGCGTGATGAGAAGAATATTCCTTGGTATGCTGTGTCGCTCGAATTCATTAAAGACTACTGTCGATTGTTTGATGGTGTCTCGGTGGGTTTTGATGCGGAGATTTGTTTTGGATGTGTTTTTGTTCCTGATGAGGAGAATGGCGAGGGCAAGATGTTTGGGTGGATATGGATATGAATGTGGTGTGTTTGTTTGAATTGCTTTTGTCTTTGTACTGTGACGACAAAATGCAGTTTTGTGCAAATCCCATTTGATTTCAAAACATTGGAAAAAGTTAATTGTTGACTTTACCATAGAAAATAAAAGAGGACAATTAGTTTGCTTTAAAGGATTGGTTCAGTTGTCATACATGTTTATGTTATATGAAAAAAGGACAATAAAAGAAACACAATGGTGAAAAAACTGTTCAAATATCTTTTTCGGTTAAATAGATATTCAAGTGTAAAGTTTTATCAGATTTTGTAGAAACTGCTGAAATCTGACTAGCTGTGATGTCACATCCTCAAATTCCTGAAAAGTCTTTGTATTTTTTTCTAAATAGTTTGTGAGATTTCATGACTTTCAACCAAAAGATATGTCAGGAGATCTCATATTTGTCAAAGGAAGTATCTGAGATTAAACATCTGAAGAATTTTTGATTATATTATTTTGAAATGTGTTAACAATTGTAAATAGTTTTTAAAGAAATATATTCACACATGTTAAGGAAGTGAGGATGTGACATCACACCCTCACAGTTAGTCTTTCTACACCAGTCATTTTCAAAGAAATTTTGATATTTTCAAAGTGTCATATCTCCTTAACAGAGCATGCTATCATCGTAGTTTCTTCACTGTTCTTTTTGTCTTTTTGTGCTCTTTCAAACAAAATAGACATGTCAAACACCTGAACCAATCCTTTAAAATGTAACCTCTCTTTGAAACGATTATATAACATCCTATATGAAATGTACCCTGTTCTCTTTTTAAGATATTAGATTAGTTTTTTATGACATTGTTGTTACTTCTCTGCAGACAAACAGTATGGCAGAAGGCGAGAGTAGCTTCTGGAAAAAGTGAATAAACCAAATGAGATGTAATAGAACAATCATGAATTACGTTCGTAAGACATCCGGAGACCGATATTCAATTAATATTTTTCTACGGCGATGTAATCAAGAGTGTCTATACAATTGCAACTGTAGCGATCGTTAAGCTCGAATGTAAAAGTCTTGCTACTTGGGTACATGGTTGATGGAAAAATGAAACCAGAAATATCGCTTTGCAAAATCACAAAGGAAATAGTGATTGTCATAATGATCATGGAAATCGATTGTGTCAAAACATGTACAATTCTACTTTATATGTATGAGTTTAGTACGTGAAACGACCTATCTACCCTCTCAGCAATGGGTCCGGATACCCTTTCCAAGAGATGTTGAAACTTTCATGGTCTAGATAATTTTTCTCTCGTATACACCGACTGTACACTTCTTTCTTTTATTTTTTTTTAATTTTTCTCTACTTTATTTTCACTTTTGTTCTTTTTCATATGTTCGCTTGCTCGATTAACTTTCCTTTGTTTTTCGAGTGTCCTGTTTATACTATTCTACATTTTTATTGTAAGCATGTATAGACGAAATAAATGAAATGAAATGTTTAAACTATCACTCGGTATAATCAATACTCAGAAGTGATGAGCTTAGTCACCAAAAGTAATGATTATCTTGCTCTTAAGATTAAAACAACTAAATTGTGAAATATACAGTGTGATACATCCAGATACGTTAAGCAGAGATTCTCAGATTGATAATTTGTATGTGCTATGAAAGAGCTTTTACAATGTTACTTATCTGTAAACATTATTCTGTAAGGTTACAGGTAGCAGCTCTCATAGTTTCCAACGCTTCATTCCTTGCAGTTTCCCGTTCCTAGCAGCCCCCTAGAATAATGTCGATTCTACTACTATTAGTTCCTTTGTTATTTTATTAAATATTGAAGTTCTTTAATAAACCATTTTTGAACAATCCAACAAAGATATTGACAAATACAAAGACAAACTTCCATAATACTATGTAAAGAACCAACAGTCATCTAGGTGTAAATTATGTTAGTTTAGGCTAAATTTACGACTAGATAGCATTTCCTTCTGATTATGTCAACTAAGAAAACAGGTTGTATATTTAAGCTACTGTAAAATTATTTTCTAACAAGCCTAACTGTTATTCTCCATGTAACGAGTAATAAACTTTTGAATAGCATTCTTTTTCAACAATTGAAAAAAAAATTATCACGATAATTGTAAAAAAAAGAATAACCAACTTTTCTGTAATGATAAAAAGGCTTTCATTTGCTATGTATCATGTGTAATTGCTTATTTAATGATAACCTTAGACTTTATTCTTCTTTAAAAACTACGGACACCTAGGCAATTTGTTGTTTATGTGTGTGTGTGATTTTCTCATTCAAGATTTTTTCGTTTTCAAGATATACACATTTGGAGTTTTGATAAATATTGGAAACTAATTATATATGTGCACACTATGACGTAGACTGTTTCGCTCATTACAATTGTTTACATTAGCATTTAATAGGTGAACCCGTAAATACAAGACCCCATATGTCATTTGCGTTTACGTGACGTTCCTCCTTTCAAAGAAGACAATATAATATTTTTAAAAATCGCCTTAGATCACATACCTGTGTTCAGTGTCCTTGAAAGAAAGGTTGTAAAACAAAGGAACAACATAGCAGGCAATTAGACAGTCACTCCCTTTGCATCATCACTGTGTATACCTAGCTAATATTTATTCAGAAATAAAACTAGAATTAAAAAAATACATGTAAAATGGTCAATCTTTTATGGATTTTGATGTGAGCTGCAGCTGTTTTATTATTTCTAATACATATAGATTGATTTGGACAATGTTGTTCATAGGTTTCCCTAGACCTTTAACAGATCATTTATTCATTTGGCTTTTTTGTTGCTTTTTATTTTTTGGATGCAAATTTTAAATTTGATGAACGCCGATCTTTTCGTGTCATGACCATTTTACTGAAATAATTATGACATACATAGTCGTAACAGGAAGATATCGATACCATGTATATAATTCCACGGTTTGATGTTGAAGCGAGGTGACCAAAACACCATCATACAAGGTATGGTCGCAATCGATGTACAATGTCACGTTCAGCATTTTTATTTCTACTTGTACATGTTATATCTTGTCCTATGCATTTTCAGTGCGTTTTGATGACTGTCCCTAAATCATGAATGGTGTACTTTCATTACTAAATCAACGTTACCATCCATAGTAAATTGTTTATCGTGTACAATGAATACGTATGAAGCATTTTACAACATTGTCTAATAATATCGATATTGTCCGCATTTTGAAAGATGCAAATATTCCTAATCAATGACTAAATATTGACAAGTTTAATGTTTGATAGGAAGCGACATATCTTGGATATTCAACATATAATTTTCAATGCTTACTGTTCATAATTTAACATGTACGACCACTCTGTGTCTGTTCTCGATTCTACTTTACCGATAGATCATCTCCTAAGCAATACTGCATTATTTGCTAAGATCAATATGTGAAATATATATTTAGGTCAACAAAACATTTTCATTTATCGTATCGATAGTGTTTGTTAATGTTGCGAAAGAATCTGGGAACAACATCGTTAGTGATGTCATCATGCAAACATTCCAAATACATCGTATTATAATATATGATGTGTTTTAATATCATATTTCAAGGAAATAAAACTACAATAGAAAAATAAAGCTGGTAGGAAACATATGTAGAAAGGTGAACTATGGTGTACATGTTGTGCTTTCAAACAACCCATAAGTAGATTTATCAAGGATACATTGAGAGAGAGAGATTTAACATTATGTAATATATTTAAAGTTTCCCATAGCAGTAATATATTATCTACCACCTTCCTAGCAAAGATACTAAAAGTGGATCATCGGTCTGTACTAACATGGTTTATATAAACTACGTTAAAACAATTATGGCAAGAAGCTGGATTTACTGCAATAAGCTGCCAAATATATCAATTTGTTTGGGATTATGACCACCGAACTGTAACATTTTCGAAAACACGTACATTTTAAAACACAATGGCCTGAGTAAAAGGTAATTTACTACAACAACCGCTTGCTTGTCTGATATTCAAACTAGTTTTACTATTCTTGAAAACAATGCTCTTAGGTTTACTCATTTGGAATTATTATGTTTAGTTTAAAGTGAACATGTCTAATTGTCATAATATATCAGCTGAAGTTTATGCTGCTGGGATTCTATGAAGTAATCTCGTGTATAATATTTTCTCGTCTACAAGCAATAACTGGTATATTTTATTGATGAAATAAAGTTAATGGAAGTATTGATTAAACAATAAATACATTTGATCTAACCTTATTTTAGACGATTCTTGCACAATCTGGTGTATCTAGTGAGTTCATTGCTATTATTTCTTATTTATACTTTATGATTTAATATTGATTAAAGAAATAGTTCGTTAAAAGTCAGTTACTAACTTTTGCTTTCCTTGTATTACAAAGCTTCATTCCTTTATTTTATACTGTAGCCTAGTTGTAATTTTAATATTGTTTTTATTATCATTTATATCTAATGTAATTTGTCTAATATAGTCGGAATTTTCATATGTATTCTTTTTAAATATGCGGTATAAAGAAAAACAAAGTCTTGCGGATACTTTCATAGTGTCAAACTGAATAAATAAAATGGAATACTAATCAAAACAAAAATGTCCCCTTTTTGTAGTTTCGCTTTCTTTTGATCAATAGTCGGCACTATGTTAATACATATAAATGGTGTAATTGTTAGGTGTTGTCTACTTCTGTGCCGACCGGCAGTGTGTGTTGTGTATAGGATTTGCTGGGTGGATGTTCCGGGTCGTCGTGATTTTTGCTATAGTTTTGCTCTCTGGGGTCGTTTTCAGTTCGTAGTGCCGCTTTGGCAGTGTTTTGGCTTCCTTTCACCGTATTACGTAATAAACACAATTGTTGTACACAATATGATTGGTTTTTGGTGATGGTGATTAATGGCGTGTTTACAATAATTAGGGTTAAACATATAGTTGCTATTTACATATCATAGGGAATTAGAAGCATTGTCCGAGATATACAAACAACGAATGCTTTTGGATTTTTTGTTTTTGTTTTGTTATGAGCGAAGTATACATATTTCTTCAAATGTTTTGAATACAAATCACGTGCCGTTTGTTCTAACCAAAATGACATATGGATCGAATTAAGAATTGTTTTCTGATTCAATTTATATAAACAATTATATTACTTAAGTAGGTTTGGATAGTTCTAGATAAGGTTAGATGTGTAACAAGCTATGTGACATACGGTTTGAGAGCAGAATACTGGAATTAATTTATCAAGCAACACGTAGGGTTAACAAGGTAGTTCATATTTACGTAATGTATGGCAAGTCTCGGGTTTCTGAGTATGTGATGCTAATCTAGTATTCTAGTTTGCTACCCTTTAAGGAATATCAGTAGCATTTTTGATGCCCTACTACCACCATCGTGTATGATTAATTTGTAATGACTAAAATATTTTTTTTGCCAAGATTTTGAAGAAACATTCGCATATTTTATAATTTTAATTCGTGAATTTATACAAAGTTTCATTTGAGTAAAAATGTTCGAACTTGAACTATTATGGTATGGCAGTCCTGTTATATATTCAATAAAATTAAAATCGTTTATTTAAAAAAAATATATATTCGAATTACTTTCAATCGATATAATAGAGACATTGATTTCACATATCCGTGTTAAATTATCGTTTTCGATTGTATGTGTTTCTTTATTAAACAAGTGAGGAAGATATATATATACACAAATATATATGTATCAGAACAAATCTCTCTTAAAAGAAAAGAAATGCCGATTATGTATGTGTGTGAAGAGTATGATGTTTGTAACATTTAGGGAACTGCTTACGGAATGAACGGGGAGATGTTATATTAAGTACAGAAAGTTTACCAAAAATAAAGTCGAGAATGTTATCATGTCCACGCCCCCCCCCGAATCAGCCACCCCCATCATTGGTCAATGTTAAATTAACTTGTAGGTTCACCAAATTAACTCCATATACAGGTTGTTGTTGAGTAAAACTATCAAGCCCTTTAAAGTTTCAGATTTCTGTTTCAGTGGCATGACGTCATTGATACTTACCAAGCGATGGAATCGAACACGGGACTATCATCTCCAGTCGAGCTTTAATAAATTATATGTATTTATTACGCGTCCATGTATGATACTCGATAATTATTTTCATCGGGGAATAGTTTATAAATAACATAATGCAGAGAATTGTCAGAAATAATGTTCTGAATCGTCCACTTTTCTTTTCTATATGAACTGTTCCTCTATTTACAATACGCTCAGTAATATTTAAAATAAATATAGTTTCTTTTGGTAAATAATCAAGTAGCTGACAGATAAAAATCAAGGTCTATTTATGTAGTCCTGTCATATAATTCAAAACCAATGCTGTCGAAGGGCTTTAAACACCAGTGATCATTTAATGGTACTACTATATATGTAAAGACCATATATATATTTTCAATAAGAACGTGGGAGATGCGTTATGTATATTTAAATAGTTGATTACGTCAAGTTTGATACTGGTAATGTTGAAGTTGAATCCCTACTGTACAACGGTATTAAAGACAACATTATCTATGGCCGTTTTTAAGTTCAAGTACCGGATATTATCCTATGTTCAACATGGTATAATAGATGCAGAAGTGTCTTATTTTACGATTACTGTCAATATGATGACTATTGTTGTGTTAACGGTGACTCACAATTGCACAATAAACATCCTTATAGACGATAAGTGAATTTTTATCTCTTTTCCGTCCAACTGTGACGTCTATTTTAGAAATACATCTAAGTAATGCTCATCTGTCTCAGCCGTATGACGTAGCAGTTCACATAAAGAGTTTGTACCTGTAAGTATACTTTTATAGTCGGTGGCTTTACCATACAGGATTTGTGTATTTTTTACTAACTTCAAACCAGCAGGCTTTTTTTATATTTTATTGTTTTATAGGACATATTTTAGCATTATACTAAATTTTAGTCAGATATAATGTACTGAACCATGGAATGATTGTTTCTAGTTAATTATTCCTCTAGATATGATTCTATCTGTATTGATAAAACAACTGTTTCCTTAGATAGCAGATCATAAGCAGCTATTAATAAAAGTGGTGGACTCAAATTATCCGTGGTTATTTTGGTAATTAAGTCTTTGCTTTTACATGCATGCACACATCTGTTTCTACCCCGATCGTATGACGTACAATGTCACTGACCACGGAATGTACGTGAGTTTAATTAATGGTTACTTTATCACACGTTGTACATACATAATTTCAAGAATCCCGTTCAAAACGTCATTCGCAATTACATATTATTCTGGTGACGGGTCCGCATGATATTAAGGACTGACTATATATATATATAAGGTAATGGACCGTAAATGAATGAATCCATACATTATGGATTTTCCAGGAAAATTTATTTGTCAGTGTGTTTACTTTTCATATCACTTTACGCTTAATTAAAAACTGATGATAGTAAACGGGTATAGTTGGAAAATAAGACTGCCGGTTCATTTAAAATCCAAATACGTAGATTGTGGAAACGTTTCAATATTGGACAGGCTATGGTTAACAATATAACAATTAAAGTTTAATTTACGATTGCTGAAATTTAATTTACGATTGCTGAAGGAAAGAGTGGGGTTTGAGATGAATTTGGGATTTTCTAGAGCGAACAGGGATATTATATTCCTACTGCTGCAGGTATGGAAAAAACATAGAAATCACTACTTACGTTTTTTTGTTATCACCATACTTCTGCCATTCAATTTATTACAATACCAACGGGAGTTGGTACGGTGGATGGGTGCTTTATATGATATGATATCACAGTACCTTTCTGAGTACCTTTCTGAATCGTGCTCACAACATATCGGTTCATATTCTTTTCTGAAATGGCATTGCAATATATATATATATATAAATATCCCAATAATATGTAATACAATTATACATTCCAATGTTGCTTAACATTTTCTGTCTATTAAAATGGAGAAAGGACCAATGAAGAAATCTTCAACAAGACCAAAACAAGAATCAATTTGAGTTCATAACTAGCTGGAAAGCGCTGCTTTATATCAACGCCTTCCATCTGTGTTTGGAGAGTGGGGGCCCCACAAGACATATGCACCCTTCTTTTCATATGTCTACCTCTATGATTGGGTGTATTAAACAAACATATTTGTAACGTTTTGTCTATCTGTGTGTCAATATGTTTGGTAGTGCCGTATAACTCGGAAAACCGTCGATATATCACTATTTGAAGTTCATGTTAAGTTGAGACGATAATGACAAACGACACACAACTATTCTTTGAATACATTATTGCGGTCATCCACATTTGTGGAGAACCTTAAAAGATCGATATTTAGAGATGAATGTTTTTTTTTATAGAGCCTTGAGATAAAACATAAACATTTGGACATGAACTGCTGGAATTTAGAATGACAAGTGGTAAGTTCCGAAACAAAAATAAAGAGGAAATTTCCCCAAAATTGAGTAACAATGCCGTAATTTTAAGACAAATACACTGCAACCTTATCTAACCCCTAACTTCTCATAAATGACACTCCCTTACAGAGAAATATTTTCAAAATACTCAGATATTAAGACTGACGTCATAACCAACACATGTTATGTTAACCATGCTATTAACTCAATTTTGATTTCTTCTTAGCAAATGTTACTAGACTGAAAATGGCCACAAATTTGGCAAGAATATATCGATAGATTAATGAATTGACGGTGGTGTAAGAAATTTGCTGTAAAAAAGCGGAATTTGTTTTTGATGCTATCAGTATTGATAGCATCAACGAAAATGTTATTGGATGAAGACTGGATGGAAAATACATTGTTCATGATCTTTTATTGATTCACTACAATATTGTAATAAATCACTTTTTTGTCTAATTCACTATGCAGAAATTAAAGAATCATGACATTTGAAGAATTTATTTACATTATTTGAGTTCGCGGATCTGATGTTGTTCGTTGTGTTTTTTAAGTAAAACGACTTTTAATTAAACTTGAAAATTCCCTGTTATTTTCTTTTTACTAAAAAAATAGTTGAAGGGCAAGACGAGAAATGGTAAACAGAAAAAATGGCCTCTTATTCTCACGAATTATTATGGAAATTAGAAAGCGAAGGAAACCCATCACAATAATAACATATGTGTTTGAAATATGTTAGGAAAATTATAGAAGAAAATATCAAATCCTTTACATGTGAATGCACGTGATATAGTAGAAAAAGTAGGAAGCAGTAAGCGAAATGCAGATCCAAAACAGAAGATGCGATTCATTAAGTTTTCATTACAGAGGTAATTCCTTGTACTCAGATCACTCATCACCATGTCAAGTGACTTTGGTTTTTAATGTCCAGACCATATTTAACTAAAAGCGGCGCCCTATACCATACTTTAAGATGATAACTACCAAGTGGCATACGTCTGTTTTACTGACTACGAAAGAACATGCCAGTAATTCTAAAACGGAAATATATAGTTTGCTACTCAGCATCAAAAATCAACACAGAGTTACTGCAGTCGGTTGCAAAAGGCTAATCCGAAACGATTAACATCTCTCTTTTGAAAAACTGTACTGTCTTGGTTACATGACATCAAATGTTTGTCACAGTTTCTAATTTTTCCCTACCTTGATCCAATGTTTGTGGCCGTTCTTGGTTAGTATGTTTCCTTTAACATTTGCTGCTGCATTAATTAACATGATGTAAATTTTACATCCAAATTACTCGTATTTATATCATATTTTTAATACTCTTTTCTTGTTTAGACGCTGCTTGCTATTTTCATTTATTGTGAGAAAAAATTTAAAATAAATAAAGGTTATTTGTTTTCACGGATGGGTGGCATCCGGTATCCACTCATCCCTTTTTTTCTTTTAATTAAATTAACTGCAGTTTTAAAGTAACTATTACTACATGTTATGAATAAAGATTATTAACGCGTGAGCTGTTCGTGCTAGATTCGAGGAGTTTGGTCAGGTTAACGGGCTTGGGTTGAACATAGGTTAATATGGTATGACTCTGAGGTTCTTTTACTGATAGACCGCTTCCTGTCGAACACTTTTCAACGTAAGGGACGCAATTTTTTTTTTTTTTATCATTTAAAAAAAACAAATTCCGCTTTTTACAGTAAATTTCTTACACCACCGTCGCTCCATTAATCTATCGATATATTCTTGCCAAACTTGTGGCCATTTTAAGTCTAGTAATATTTGCTAAGAAGAAATCAAAATTGAGTTAATAGCATGGTTGCAGTGTGGTCCTTCTAGTCATGTGAATTACCATTGCTGCATTTTTATTGCAGATTGTAAAACTGAATCTTAAAAACAAATATAATTAAAGTTCAACGTATCATAACTAAATAAATACCTGAATATAACAAGAGTAAGATTACTTCAGAAGATGAAGGAAATCTATTTTTTTTCTACCATGAAGAAAAATAAACGCCTTGTCTTGTATTATATTTCTTGTTTATAATTTAAAAAAAAACATTCTGTAAGATATATCATTGCAAGTTCCCAAAGGGTGGGTATACTAATCTTAAGGACACAACGTATTGATGTTTCGATGGTAATGATTCAATACAAGTATCGTTATGTTGCTAGAAATGCTGAAGAGAAAATATTCTGAATACTCAAAAAATATAGTTCATACGTATACTTCGTAGAAGCAGTGCAGCTAATATGGTGAACCCACTGAACCATTATCTGTTCAATTGGATGTGTTAAATAGTGTTACATGTAATGAAGTGTTGTTCAGTGTACTGCATTTTTATTAAACATTGTCGTAAATGATCGTACATGCCATCAATGATATATGAAGACATCCAACCGATTAACATTATGGAAATGACCTTGTCTTTTATCTCTGTTTTCATAGTTAAATTTTATGTCGAAACATTCGTGAAGAGAAGACCGTCATTATAAGTGATTGTCTATTCCTGCAGTCATATTTTAATTGTTCTTAATTACCCTAAGAAGGTTGGTTGGGATTTTAACAGTTTCAGTCCAAGCAGAGGCCACGGGAGTGATGGTGTCCTTAATATTAAACAATGTATCACAGAACCGAACAATATCATAAGCGTATATTTCGAACAGTCGATGTAATCACTTGTTGCATTAGTTCGCAGCTAGCTTACTAGCAAGACAAGCAGAACCCAAAAGTCTGAGATTTACAAATATCAGAAGCTAATTTGGGAGAGTCGTTCATGATGATTGATAGCGTACATTGTCTAATCATAAAAATCAATACAGAATGACAGACCAATGAGTGATAACACATTTCATTGTATTTGGTGACATTAATGTAGAGTGTTTATGACACCTTCATTTGTGTTCACATTATTGTATTCAAATTGGTACCATAAATACTCGCATACTAGTATGAAGGTTTCATTCAACACCGATTGTATCCAACTACTCTTGTGTTCCATTATATACAAGTCGTTTGCATTTCAGCTGGAAATTAAAATCAGTATAACTATATGTCCTTTATGTATTTTTGTTTGTTTGTGAAATGCTAAGAATTTAATTAAACAAATAATAACATACTATAATGTTCTGTTGAATAATGAAATAACAACCAATGTATTGTGGAGAACATGAAGGTTTACAAAATTGTCATTCTGAAGCTTACATTGATAGCTACGATGTATGTGAAGTTTTAACTCATCCCTGCATCCACATCTGTGCGGGTGGAGATGTCATTGAGCAGTTGCTATTAGCGACATGTCAAACAATCTGTGTTTGAACGGTCATATACGTTGCCTAAAAAATGTTGATATTGCGATTTCGAGCTGCTTTCTCCCATTGAGCTACAACCAAAACACACAATATTACATGTTAAGTCTATAGTCGACGATAAATTGGTCATCTTGATTTTGAACATTCTTTTTTATCCACGGCAGCAGTTGTTTTGATTCAAACAATAGTTTGTCAGCTTAATAATTTTCAATTGATTGACTATCAGCACAATAGTTTGCGATGATGGTATCAAAACTGCTCTTGAGAGAAACAGACAAGTGTTCACTTACTTTGAAATAAAATTTCGACTCGCATGTCTACCCAAAAGTATTACGGTTACTAATATATTTCGTTCCCGCTTGTGTCCATTTTAAGCCTCCTCTTTCAAACAATAATTGACGGGTTATTGTACACTGAGTAGCTTATAGTTAATCTGTATCCAACTCTATGATATAAACTAATCATTGGATGAATATTTTGAGCAAAAAAACGAATTTGGAATGGGCTAATCAGAAACAAATTATAACGATGGCAGAATGTTGGAGAAACCCCCAAAATTAATAGTTCAAATCGTTGTGTACTTGATTTCTAAAAATACATGAACAGAGGAAGAAGCTTCCCATTTTCAGTAGACCAACGGGATTCAGCAATGCATGCCATAAATTCGCCAAACCTGATTTACTCCAAGCACACATAACGGGCTTGTTTGTCATTCTCAGAGAGGACCCGAAATGTCAGTAATCTTCAAGTACCCTTATCAATATAATTCTTCTGCGGACGTCGTGATTCTTTCCATATGACTTTTGTCCAGGGTAAGGAAAAAATCAATTGCTAACACGCACTTACACACGTTATTGAAGAAGTTAAAGCCACACGTCTCAGAAATTGTGTTCATCAAATCAATTCTAGTTAACGGGTTACTACTCAATACAATGATTTTAAATGTCCTTTTAAATAATCATATGCAGCTAATTTGTTGACATATTTGGCGAGTCAACTTTAACTGTAGAGAATGATTCTTGGGGATTTCCCCGTTCCCATTGATCACTGTCATAGGCTTCATAGTAAAAATTTCCTTTCAAAACATGTTATTTGCATGTTACCGTCAGACATGAGGTTACCTGTGAAGATTAATTTGAGATGTGTATTTTTGTCAGACGAACAGTATAATTAATCTTTCTTTAAAATGTTGCAGTGTGTACGGGTTGCATTTAAAGGCCGTCATTTCTTTGTTCCGATTGGGTGAGTTTAAATGTTTCACATAATAAAAAGTGCACTGACATAAAATTTGCTTGGAATAGAAAGACTATAATTAATAATCTACATATATATTTCAGTAAACGACCTAGTTATATGATATTCATTTTTGTTTAATGTTTGAATTTTATGCAAGAAGCAAAATATCAATAAATTAATATTTGGTTCAGCGACGAAGCGTGCGATGTAAGGACGAGGTAGGTCGTGATCCATCGCCCCTTACATTATCCCAGTGTGTGCATTTGATATAGGTTTAATACTCCGTAAATGTCTCCCCCTCCTTTAAATGTTTGCTTGTCCATCACTTTACCTCCACCCCCCCCCCCCTCACACACTCTTTTGAATTACTGTTGCCGCTACTGACCGTAGGGAGACTTGAAACTTTATGCAATTCGGTATTATAATGTGTGAGGGTCACGTTAACCACAAATTTATGTTCAAACGTACATAACACTCTCATTTTAATTCACTACTTCTATCCTAGAATGATACAATGCACGATATAGGGGGCGGGAGTGGACACAAAGTGGAAAAATGATTTTGAGTGGTGAAACATTATATATAGGCAAACTTGTTAGTTAATGCTTTAGGAATACTTACTTTTACGACAATGTACAGGTCATAGAAAAAAGTAGGGACAAAACCCCCTCCGCCTAGTTGCATTAAAACAACAGGAAAGGCTTCACTGTCCAAAAAGTGGGGTGTATGTTAATCAGTATATTTATTGTCATCAGATATTGCATCACAGTTTTCAAGGTCTATTTCAGTTGTGAATTACAGTAACAAAACTATGCAATTAATACGGGAGGTAGCTCTCAATTAGAGTTTGCATTTGGTCTGCATAGCACGAGATGGAGAATGGGTAAGGGTACAGATTGAAGAAAAAGGGGAAGGTGTTTTGGAGTTGGGTAACATTGGTAAATGAAATATCGAACACTGTTAATGGGTGGGCAGGCTTTGTACCTGCCCCTATTTGCAAGACAGATATATTGGTTCACTGCATACCAGGGGTGAAGGAGGTGCAAGGGCAGCGATTAAGAGGAAGATGTTTTGGAGTAGGTTCATTTAGTTTATAAATGGTATAAGTGAAATGTCCAGGACTGCTACTACCTTGACCTCAATGGACAGGTCAGCCACTGAAAAGGGAGGGTGATACATAACACCTCTCCTTAGGTACAAAGCCAAGGTAAATTGGACAATTTTAACACCCCTCTCCTATAGTATAGGGTTCAATCATGGAAAACAAACAATGAAGCTGAAATTGTATGTTCCAAATGAGTAGAAGTGTTTGAAACTTGAAAAACACATTCCTCTCCAGTCTAAATGTAGAAAAAGACAAAGATGGGAAAATGTACTGTAAAGTGAATTACTACATTTTCCACCTTGTTCGGTCTGGTTGCCTGCATAATCTACAAAAGAATACAAAAGCACAAACACAAATGAAGACATACTTCATGCTTTTTTAATTGTCACATTTTATTAACGTACACAAAGGGTTTTGCTTGTGTTATGTAATCCCAAGAGGATTGAACTTATGCAAAGTGTTTGGACTGACAAGATGTTACATAATATTTCAATTGTGAGTTAACAAATATATTCAAAAGTAGGACAGGTGGATGAACCATTAATAAATGGGTCTATTATGCATATAAGGACAACACCAATTTGTGACAGTTAACTTTACAAAATACCTGAAACAGAGGATTGCATCACTATGAAATGCTTAATTTAGGCAGAATTTTGGCCTTGAAATCTTATAATACCGGTACTACAAAATGGCGGAATATGAGCCTAAGTTGTTTCCTTCTGTCTTTTATATAATTTGTTTTATTTTACCTTTTATTTTCAAGCTTTCATGTTGCTTTCTTTAACCTGCAAACTTAAGGGTAAAATGTTTCATCAGCGAATCTGGCTCCACAAGACCACTTAGGCTTGACTACAATGCCTTTTGTCCTTCATAAATTGTGAATGTCTTTGAACATGGGATTGTCAGTGCAGGCCATAAAAGTCCTAATGTATGTGTGCTAGACTGAGATTAGACAACAATGCTTAAAATTAAAGGGTAATTTTTCAGACAGTTATTTCCATTTCAATTGTTAACTGTACTGTTAAAAGTGCATACATGATCCTTAACATACCAAGTATAAAGGCACTTTCAGTGTGCTTTTAAATAAACAAATTACATCTGAATGGTGTGACTATTTATATCATATTTTAAGTCATTCTCAATATTGACTTTCACAGTAGGTTTGCTGATTTCTTTTCATGCGAAGGTGATCAAAGGTAGCTGCAATACATATGCATGAAATGAAGAATGCATATGTACCAGAATGTGATTTCTTTAACATTAAGTGAAGTACATGGTGGCTACAGCACAAAATGCATGGAATGAAGAATTCCAATGCCTGACACTATGCTTGTTTATTTTATGCATAGGAGGTCAAAGATACAACACAGAATGCATGAGATAATTAATTTCAATGTGTGACAGTATATTAGGTGATTTTTTTCATGCAAAATTATGTCAATTATGGCTACAACACTGAATGCAAATGTCATATATTTTTAGGAAAATCCTGGTTGAATAATTGAAGTCAACAATGCAAAAACAACTCCAGAGATCAAAATTATCCAATGAAAAATGAAGATTAACATTAGGTCATTTCATTACAATTCAATATAATAAAATAATTCAATTTATAGAATGAAGACAACTATACTGGTGATAATTAGCTTCAGTGACAAGAGTCTCAGCATAACACATGCACACAATTATGATTAACAAACAAGAGCCAAACTAAGTGTAATACAATAGGGTATCAATTATCATTGGTTTTATCGAATTGACAGATTTGGTTTCTCCCCATTAATACAGCAAATTCCAATGAAATTTGTTTCAACCTGTTGTGACTTAAATGATACATACAACAGGAGCCACTACTGCTTTCTATTGTATAAACTTGTAAGTATCTTGTTGAACTTGTTGTGACTAATAACAGTCAATTGGTGTTGACTGTTATTCAACAACTTGCTAAACCTTTTTTTCTTTTTTATTTCTTTTTAAAGTCTCTTTTCTTATTCCAATGTGGCACATTTATTCCACTATTAAGAAGGGAAAATAAACAAAACTCTCTAAGAAAAATGTGTTGTGTTAATATTGTGTGTTGAAAAATAAGTAAATTTTGATAAATAATTTGAGAATTGGCAATGAACAGTCACATAACAACAAGAGAACAGCTAGAGTAAAAAATTTTTATGCTCTGCAAGAAGGAAGATTGTCCTGATGATCAGATATACACATTTTAATGAAACGCCCATAGTACAATGTTTGCAATGTGCATCATGTACTGTAACAACAATGTATCATGATGATATATTGATGAAAAACTAAGCTGATTAGTAAAGCCATGTGAAATTGACTTGAACTATTATTTGAGATTCATCCAAATGAGCATCACATTAACAGTAGACTGTCAATTTTGCTTGAATTAAACATGAAAGTTATACTGATAAGAAATTAAATTTCACATTAATGAATCAATGGAGGTAAAGTGATAGAAATGAACAGTGTATCAAAGGTATGCTCTATTAGCCCCAAATATGCTATATAGTCAAATATGGTCACCTTTGGTCAAAATTCTTAATTGAAATGGTTCTTGATTTCTTTTTGTCGAGAAAGCTGAGATCCAGCCAAGGTCTTTGAACAGAATGGGCACTGTGACAATCTCTGTGGACATCCTTGCCTTTGCTAAAGCGGTTTATGAGTTGTAAATAAGAAGTAAAAGAAATGACAAGTTGCACTTAAACCAGGGTTGCAAGTGCATTGGTAACACTTACGATCACCACAAACTGCCCAATTACATTCACTGTACACAGAGCCAATCATTACTGATATCGACATTGGTGTCTTCTTTAATAAAAAAGAAATATAGATTTCAATATATTCAGATGAAGACACTTTCACAACTTTCACGAAGTGTT
>KN885388.1:29233-39429 GCA_000934455.1 Apostichopus parvimensis | reverse complement strand
TATGCTTCTACTGCATTACATTTTAAAATGAATCTTGTGTATTTTGTTGTCTGTTCAATCTGCTGTTTATTTTATCTGCCAATATTAACTAAAGCTGTTACAAAAGTAAATACTGTACAATTTATGTTTAATGCAAAAATGGTAAGGTGAATTCAAATTGATATCAATGAGAGATCGTATCGATTGAAAATGTATATGTGCATAGCACAAAAGAAAAATCAACATTTGAACCCAGCTGTGGAGCACGATCAATAGTCGCGTTACAATGAGCATTGTTACTCAGTCCCGCGATCCGTTTTAATATATAATATCAGTTTTAATGATATGATTTCATGTTGCTACTCTCAGTACTGATGTTAGTACATTGGCTTTCCTAGACGTCATTTTCAGCACACACAGATACTTTCCTTCTCTTCGGGTTACATCAATATACTTTTCGTCATCATTTTCAGCTCCGCTGTCTTTTGTGAAGAATGATTCGACATCACACAGGTTATTTATTGTGACTTTTAATGTAAGTGTTTAAATTTCTGTATGTATTTCAGCATTGTACAGTTATATTGTATTATATTGTCAATGGCTATGGTTCAGACGGTAGATTTATGGGCTAAGCCGGCAGTAGGCAATGTGACGTCCTTCCCTTGAAAAGAAATGATAGTGTATAGTATGAGATGAGACCACCATCTTAATATCCTGTTCCTAACTCGTTTCAATGTATACCACTTTCCATGTAAACAGTCTCTACTCCATGTAGTACAGAATAACAACTTCTCAGTCGTTCTATGTAATATGTGTTTCATAATGGCAGACCATCTTGACAAGTTTGAGTTCATGTTATTGGTGTTAACTTACATGACTAAATTTCATTCATTTTTTCTTATGTCTCGTATTATTTTAGGTGATTAAATGATGGTGGAGAAAGCAAACAATATTGTACTGTTGCCAGATACGTTAATCAAATGTTGTGATAATATAATACTTCCAGCGATTATCTTAAATAATGAACTTGAGTGCAATCATAAGGATATTCTTTAAGTGAAGTCCTGGTTTGATATTAGAATATCAGGTTTAAGTGTGAAGTTCTTATAGCGTTAAAACTGTACCTTATATATCACTCCATCATAAAAAAACATGCACTGTTAGTGAGTGGTCAACCTCTATTCAGATGAAAACTATAGACTTATACGCTTTTGTAATGTAGGCGTATTGCTAACTCGTAAAAGAACAGCTTCATTATTGGAAATCTTATTGAGAGAACTAACATTTTTGCATCAGTATTTCTTACTGTTACATTCTTTTAGCTGTGTACTATTTATTTAATATACCATTTTAATCTGTATTTGGGGTAGAATTTCAAAATGACGTTTTCTACTAACTATAATCTAGTTTCATATTACTCATTTAAATATACTCTTTCACTGGTTCAATCACTTCTGGGAGGCACCCTTTTCATGTTCTATATTTCTCAACATCGTTAAAACCTTGTATTTAAAGTTTGCGTTCCGACCTAGCCTTTTGAACATATCTAAAAAAAAATGCTCTACATATGTGTCCGTTCCGTTTATTTGATTTACCACTTTACGTATAAGCACAACAGACTCAACATAACATTAATTGGCAGAGGCTTGAAAGCGTGTACTCCCGTATACAATACACATACACATCGAAAAATTGACAACTACGGGAGACCGTTCATGGTCGGTAGGACAGGGCTTTGTTTTATATGGGGTATATCCTCCAGTTTGTTCTGTTGCTGTTTTGCAGCTTATTATTTGTGTTGCTCTATTTTGAAAAGAAAAAATATTTGGAGGAATAGATGTAATATAGTTTTTAGGGGGGAATTGCCAGTTGGCAGGCAGTCCTGGAAGCGGTGAAGTCTGACATGCGCCTTCAGGATGAAGGCGATTTTAGTCGTTTATCTGGGGTTGGACGCTGTTGTGCCGGGGAGGGGTGTTGTAGTTTGTTGATAGTTCCAGTGAGTGGGTGGTTGAGGGTTTGTCACTCTGCTGGTCGGAGGGGGTACTTACCTTGTTTTCGCTCGCCAGACTTTTGGTTTTTTTGTCAGAGTGGACCGCAAAGGAGGAAATGGAAAACACCCACCCACCCATTAAACCCCTCCCCTTTCCTGATATATTAGAATAAGATATTTTATACGGAGAGCATTTCTAGTATAACAACGACTTTAACAATCTGAGATGCAACATTACAAAAATGATCACTCCACGGTAGCTTAGAATCAATATAAATATGATTTTAGTTCTAGATTTTGTGTTGATACCATGTTGCAAACTGAAATGTTTCCATAGCAGCTTTACATCTCTAATACACTTCAAGCACGTATAATAAGTATACATAGTACTCAAATGAAACTAACAAGAGAATTGTGCCTTAAGTTAAAGTGATGTTTAAACTTTAAATAAAGACCGAGATTAGGGGATAATTTTGTTATGCTCTCCTTATGCAATAAATCAAATACTTCATAATCAATCCTGTGAGCTTTGAAAATTAAAGGACAAATATTTTTGCAAATAAAACTGTTGTAAAGCTTAATAACAATAATGGCAAAGAACATGTTTTACATTTTCAAAATGCTTATGTAAAATGAACATTCATGGATACAGCAATCAAAACATATTATTTTTTGCATGTAAAACAACTAGAGGATGAAAACATTTAGTTGTGAAAATAAACAAAAAATGCATAGATATTCATATTTATTTAGTTTACATTGTGCTTACTGCTTAGCCCACTCATTAACATAACTTAGTTTCTTCACGTAAAAATTCAACTGCGTTCAAAGGTAAAATAAACTAACATAATTATTTTAAATCACCTTGGACCAATGTCTTATTTCGTATGTAGTCCCACCACCCCCCACAAAAACAAATGAGCCCATCATCCATCATCCCTACTGTTTCTGCAAGTGGGAGTTCTGCATCTGGCTGGCTTAGCCCCCCCCCAAAAAAAAACAAAACAAAACAAAACAAAACAAAACAAACAAAACAAAAAACAATATTTAACTGGTAATACTAGCCTAGGCTATGTCGCTTGCCTGTTATTGGGTGAAGTACCATATGCAATGTAAATGTATAATTGACCTGAGCTTTTTAGCCTAGGCTAGGATAGTTAAACTTAGGTTATAACATCTGATCTAGCAAAAGTTACTCTCATACGTTACTGAATGAGTAATAACTTTAGCATGAACAACATGGTAATGTGCACTACGTATCCTGATTCTCTGAGCATGAAGTGAAAATGGACAGAGGAACGAACGAGGTGTAGGCTACATGATGTAGGCGCGCCGCCTTAGTATTAGAAATAACTTAGCCTTACGTAAGACCTGACACTAACAGTTAGTCCTAACATTAAACATGAGGGAGGCCTAGGATAAGTGTATATGCTGCACAAACAGTTTTCGTTCAGCATTAAACAATGAAATTGTAATTCAAGACTTATTCAAATATTGTTCTTTCCGAACAGAAAGTTATAACTAATGCACGAAATTCATCATCCTACCTTCGAACTGTGGCATTAATTCCGCTAGGCCGTTGCTCTCTAGAAATTGTTCAACAACTATTAAACTTTTAGTGGCTTTCAAGTTGCAACATTACTGTATTTTACACAGTGTAGTGTAATAAATAACACCGGCTTTTTGTTTTACTGTTATAAAATTGCAAACGGGTCCAAATATTACTTAATACGCAATTATATATCACTACACCTATCTTTGTGTCGCCTGATATGTATGTGTTTTACTCAGCGTCTTGTAAATATTGCACAATTCTTTAGCCCCAATATAATACCCCGTTAACTTTTACATCTTGTTTTTACTGTGTATAATAACCGTAATGTTAACTACCGTAAATCCATTACATATCCGGAAAGACGCCCTCCTTTGCTGGTAATATAGTAAAAGTTATGAAATGAGCTAACCGTACATCTACTCAGATTCACAGTACTGTGTGACATTCAAGTCAATCTTGCACTTAGTTTAACTTATTGTTTGTTTACTATTTTGCGTACGAGTTACTATTGTTAATGTCAATATGTCTGAAATCATATATGGTACTCATATTGCTTATCAATACCAAATCAGTAATTATCTGTTCTTGTTTGATCAAATAAATCAGGTTGATGTGACTCATACCTGAAGTACTTGATACATCATGTCGACGAAACTGATGTTGGGTGGTTCTTAAACCGTTTTCGTTTGATAGATATTTACATTTACTAATAGCAATGATTTCATTTATATCAATAGTCCAGCTTAATATAAAATATTTAGTAGACGTTTAAGTAGATCAGTGATAAAAATCAAACATATACGATACAATCAGCAAAGAACTTCATTTTGTAAAGATTCTCACAACTAATGTTTACACGGTTTTCACTTTATGGCAGGCCCATTCTTCTACAATTGCGTTTTACGTTTCCATTGCTCGGTGCACACAAACATTTGATACCAAGAAGAAGCATACCTTCAAGCTACAAGCTTAACTTCTAAGAGAATGTCAAGTTTCAGGCAATTATTTTACGTCTTGAAAGGAATATGTCCTTGTATTGCTATGTCAATCGGACGCAGGCGCAGAAGCTCTTGCGTCATATCGTTTTGGTGAATTGCCCAATATGTAGCCTAATTATCATCATGAGTGTTATTTAACATGCGCTTTTACATTTGCTTTGAGACTTTTAACTAACAGTTTAGAACAACCGGGTACCCTTTGAGAAAGTTGCTGGTTAATTTGTTCTAATTGTTTTTTTATATATAAATGTATCGTTCTGAAATATAAATTAATGCTTATTCAGTGTTTGTGTGAATGAACTCACGGGGTATAACCGTATCGCTGGATGCATGCACTCCGTATACGATCTTACGCATCGCTTCAGATATACCCCATTTCGTTCATTATCCTGCCATAAACGCACGGTACACCGTTGATTAACCCTTACTTAGTAGACGTTGCATTGAACAAATCTAAATCATAGTTGATTGTCACAGAGCATGAAAACAGTATCAAGTCTAATATGTGTATGATGGTAGGTAATGGAGTCATGATGGAAAATATAAATAATGTTTAAAAATAAGTAAGTACTAACAAATAAACTTTTCCAAACGAAAACAAATCACATGATACATGTTAATGAAGTTAGATATTAGTATCCATGTCATTATCATTGTATGTTAACTCGAAAGCATTGTGATGACAAGAAGATATGTCTCCATGATTTTCATTTTTTTGCGGTTTATCGATTTTACAAAAAAAACAACCCAATCTAACATTATCACCGATTTCTTCATGAAACAAATGAAGGATATTCTCAACTGTATTTACCTACTGTATAGTATTGCAAATGAAAAGTGTGTCAACACGCTTAACATCATTAACATCGAGATGCATCTGTAATGGTTTCAAATGTCAAGGCACCACATTGCCTGAATGTTAAGTAAACGTTTAACGTGACCGTACTATCAGTTTAACTCCTAATCAAACTAAACACCATACTGATTGGAGTTATATTCACACACAATGCAACACAACCTTTCAAGATGCATTCACACACGATCTCAAGCAACATACCTACTTTCTACAAGCAACTCTCTACATATTCTGGTACTGATATTATATTTGGAACTAAGGCTACATAACTAACTCAACATAGTTGCAAGGCAGATGGGACATCTAACTATTTCAGTGAACACTCTAAACCACGTTGTTTATACGTCAACCTACACAACACTACAACATGCTGAATTTGCAGTTACGTTTTGTTTCATTGCAAACGGCAACATACCTTCCACATAGTGTGCGAGTGAACCAATTATTGTCAACATAATTAATTAGTGATATTTTACTTTAGGGTACGTTAGTAAGAAAAACCTGTTATACATATTATAGCCTCTCTCTGCTGTCGCAGTATATTAGGTTTGAATTGAGAAATTCCAGTTAAGACGGGATTGTAATTAGTTTGCAGGTTGTAGAGCGGAATATTTGTGTGTTAAATCAACACTGTTCAACAAAAATGGCGTACTTATAGAGGCTCACTATAGGGTTGTTAAATACCATTGTTGCAATATATTTCATGAACTAGGGAGTAGGATGCAATATAGACATTTTTAACTACACTCCCAGTCTCAGATCACCCGTTTCGGAAATTAAAAAACAAACACGATCAGAATGTCTCTTAAGTCTTTCATCTTCAAATGACCTTCGGTAAATAAAACGTATTTGTAACTACTTTGAACGCTTTCAATGTATGAACTTGAACGCTTAATTTTATTTGTTTTTGTGATTTAGTTTTCAAAATGGTTTGATCTTCAGAAGAGTGGTAGCAAACAAAATACGTGGTACAAACGTAAGGTGTAAAACTAACCGTTGAATGTTTGAGAGAACACACTGTACATGTGTGTTATCAGTAACAAAAAATCCATAGTCATAACCGTTAACGTGTTACTATGATTGGCTACTGAACCGTACCATGCTTAAACAATCATCGGAATTCATAGATATACGTAGCACTGATACAATAAAAGAAACCAAGACAAAGGAGAAGGATTCGCTCAAAATCGTTTTGCTAATGATAAAGGAAGTACGAAATCACTTAGCAACAACAAAATATTTCTGCTTAGGGCAAGTTGGTGCATATCACGTGTAAGCAGTGTATTTAAACTCATATTGCGTCTTTTTTACACTGTAACCTTGCTACACGCTCAAGTACAAGTATATTGTAAGGATTGTTTTAATATTTTACAGTTATAGAAACAACCAACACACATTTAGGTTGCCACTAGTGCATGCGATGAAGCATATATTAACTTATTTTGACCAGCAAACTGCGTGTTCACTCACCAGTGGGAAAAAAATCGTCCACTGACTAATCCCCTAAATGAATAATTGGGATATATTACAACTTCATGTGAAAAGTCCTAATTGTTTCATGCTTTGACTCAAAATATTGTACATTCACATTATCTTGATGCTTTTAATATCTTATATTGCGTCTTCTTCACACTGAAACCTTGCTACACGCTCAAGTACAAATATATACATTGTAAGGATTGTTCTAATATTTTAAAGTTATGGAAACGACAAACACACAATTAGGTTGCCACCAATGCATGCTGTGAAGCATATATAACCTTATTTTACCAGCCCAATGTGTGTACACTCACCAGTGGAAAAAAAATCGTCCAGTGACTAATCCCCTAAATGAATATTTCGGATATATTACAATCTCATGTGAAAACTCCTAATTGTTTCATGCTTTGACTCAAAATATTGTACCATCACATTATTATAATGCCGCCACCCCTTAACTAAACTATTAGAAACAGACGAAGTTACAGGCATGATCATAGCCATAGACAAATTTAATAGCTGATGGGATTATTGAATAAACACTCTCCACATCTATAGTAACATGTACATACCTACAATGGTATTTCAGGTCAGACGGCGAAGCAATCTATAATACAGAATACTAAACAAATTGAACTGATTAGTCATCGTGTTCAGTCAACAATAACAGTTCGTAAAAACTGTCTGTCTCCTGTTTTTACCACATTTCTACAGACAATAACTACTTTCTAAGGGTTAACCATATATTTACAGTATTCCGTAAACTATGATATCACCAATTTCTTTAAAAATGTAGCTATAATCCTTTTCACAGTTCTGATGCCTATGTGGATAATAAACGATATAGCATCAGAAGGCATTTGGCTTATCAGGCACTTTTCATAAATTAGCAACTAACATGGTGGTATCGAATACTGCTTAAACAACTATTGAATTACGTTATACAGTTATTACGAATCTAGAAGCATCAAGGTACTTATGCCACGTAACATAACTGATTGATAATATTATTTAACACCACATAATCAATGAAGCATAGTCCAACCCTATGTTTTCCACGTTAAATTATGATTCACGACTAGATTAACCTGACTTGGTTATTGATGGCATCCTAACATTTTTCCTTCTGTAGCCATATATCTAACACTAAATAATGGTGCAGTCGAATAACGCAGCCACTCGTACATTAATGTGACATATATTACCTATTTTATAGTATTGAGATTGCTCTGGGTGACGTATGATATAACAGGCTATTGGCGTATACGACTGACAATCTACTTAAAACACCTTCTTAAATGACATGATTTCTGGTAGGTCATATTCTATTGACACCAAACGTTGGCATGTTGCTGCCAAAATAGACATATGGCAGTTGTCATATAACTGGCAGTATAAATATATATATATATACCAGATGCAATTAATCCATTATAATACCACAAGAGGTCTATCAAATGTGGCAATCTGGTTCTGGAATGAAGGCTTTAAGAGGTGTGTTGCTGTGCGTTTTGTTGGGTATAATATTTGGGTCATGTGGCAGCAACCTGCGGATTGGCATTCCCGACTGGTGATGGTAGGTCCTGTCAGGGAAGAGGGTAGTATTGAATTTAACATGGGATGTATAGGATCACTGCTATATGTGGACAACGCTACTTTCAACAAAATAAATGAGAGTATTTTCTTAGCACAACATTCCACTAACAGTGGGAATGATATTGACTTGACATAATGATGTTAACCTTCTTAAAAAATAGAGAAAATAGCAATTATATAGTGCACCGTGAAGAATGTCTCTAGTAGAGTTTACTGTAAATTGCCCTTATGTGATTGAACTGACCAGTAAGCAGTCTATAAATTTAGTAGATGTAAAAATAAGTTTCAGAAATTGTGGACGTTGTTGTTTCGGTCTTAAATGTTTCCCTTAGCATACTTACATCGATGTAAGTATTTATTATTTATATTAGACTGAACATGTCTTCTTATTTCTCCTTGAATCATAAACTTTTCTGACAGAAAATGTATCTGGTCCTTTCAAGAGTGCATACTAGTCTCGCTCTCTCTACAATTATCTTCCTAGTTCACGTGACCTTTTACCTTTTACCTTGTGTAAGAAGCCGGTTCACACTTCCTAAACAGACAGGGTAAAACTCACCGCGTCACTGAATTATACGTAGGTTACATCTATGACTAGGGCTTTACTGTGTTATTCGGGAGAATGTTGTTGTTTCAGTCCTCATTTAGTACAAAAGAAGTTATAGCGACTGCATATTGAATTGATACTTCATACTGAGCATAGTCAAAAACAACGATAATTGAGGTTGTTTTGATTTGCCTAATAGCATATATCCCCAATCTTCAAAGTGTACCTGTATTAAATATGACATAAAAATATTCCAACAGGTAAAAATAACTAACTTTGAAACTGTGCCTTTAATAAGTACCCTAGCTTATTATGGGATATAACACTCTTCGTAATAGGGAATATCGTTTTCTTTGATGTAGTCATATCGGTGCAATTATGTAATGAAAGCACACAACGTGTGTGCTATATGTTCACTTTCGATTTACAGTGTATACGTGTAATAGTCTGCTGTGTATATCGTTCAAGTTTGGAACCACTCCAGCCTATGTACAATCTACCAAAACGCCACGACTGAATGAATAATTATAACAGAATTTCTATGCGATTGTCTCCGTTACCTTGGGCGATGAATGCCAGCGCTGGTTTGTCTATCTAACCGATTTAGAAATAACACTTAAATACCATTGTTGTTCGCTAACGTCACACACCATTCAACAAGGCAGACTACACGTACTACCAAGGAATCGGTTGTGGTTAGCAGGATTGTATGAATTTCTCTATCCGTCAAAGTAAAGCTAATAGTATGGACAAAAAGAGGAAGTTCAAATGACTGTAACGGACAGAAGTGAAGATTGGATTTAATCAATATTAGTTTTAAGGACACATTTAATGAGAAATTTTGAAAACCAATATTTCCCCCGTCGGCTGTTATTCAAGCTATTTATAAATATGTGTAAAAGTAAGTTAGCCTGACGTTTCGATCATAGCTGGATCTTCTTCAGAGGCTTCATTCCTCTGAAGATGATCTAGCATCGAAACGTCAGGCTGGATTCCTCTGAAGACGATCCATCTAGGATCGAAACTTACTTTTACACATTCTATTACACAGGCTCTCTAGTGGATAAGCAGTTTGCTAACAGTTTTTATTTCAAACTTTTTTTTATAAATTTGACAAAACTATGCACCGGATTGCTAAAACATATTACATTATTTTAGACTTTAGACAGATAATAGTATCGCTTCTATCATATATA
>KN885387.1:54806-67628 GCA_000934455.1 Apostichopus parvimensis | reverse complement strand
TATGTACATTGATATTATGGTATGAACGTGATATAATTGCAGCCTACGGTTACTTGAAAAGATATGAAATTGTTGACTACTTTGTGCTGAAAGCATTGGGTTCATTTGGCTATGAGTGTACTTTATTCTGGCGATATGTTCTGACATGGTTATCTGCTTTGAACCCTAAATTGTGAAATCTTCTGATATTTATCCAAACAGTATTTGATACCTTCAACGAATCAGGGAACTCGATAGCTGCATATCAAAACTTACAAAGGCGTCATCAAATGATGCGTCTGAGATATTCTGACATATTTTATCTCAGCAAAGCTAAAATTAGTTTCGAGAACATGCACATGTTCTGGACTCTCATTTGAGATCATCTCTGATAAAATTCTCACGTTTATGCATGTTACCTATTTCGGTAGTCAAGCTTCTCGGTTCACGTGATAAACAAATCTTAAAAACGTGTCAGGAAATTGGCGTAAAATGAGCACTTGTGGGTTCGCAAGATCTTTAATAATAATAATACAGATCAAAACCGGATACCAACAAGATTTTGGTCGTCTCAAGCAAAATATTTCAAACATGTTTTAATGTTAATATATAGACACCGTTGAAGAATAACGACTATTTATCAAATGATGACAATGTCAGTTGCTCATAATCAATCATAAGTTACTTCGAAATGTTTTTAGTTTGATCAAGCAGCAGACGAAGAAACTACTCGAAAACTCGTGAGACATGAGTATTCATAATGCTAACATTGATAAATAATTAGCGCTATATTTTTCTTCAACCTTCTTATATGATGCATACGACGTTTCTTTAAAATTTACTTACTTCCTCGAGATTTAACATGCTGGGAAATGTTTGCAACAAGGATATAGCAATATTTAGTTTCTTTGCATGTGTTATGTAGTGATGCAAAAGAACGTTCAAAACAAACGCACACGGATCGACTTCAAAGCGACGTATTGTATTTCGCATATATATATAATGCCATTATGAATATTTCATGGCACATATTTGACAATAAATGAGATACTGGCCTTAAAAGATGGTAATAAAACTTAAAGAAAAGTGTGAATTTATTAGACTGCATAAGATGTTCTCATATTCATAAATTTGTTTCTGCCTGCTCGAATTGCTTTGAATTTGGTGATGGCATCGCGTTACATGTTGCAATATGTTTACACTGTCAGACTGACGAAAACAAAACAAGAAGTAATGAAGAATTCCCTCATGAGAATATCTGCTAAAAGTTGACATATTTGAAAAGTCAAACGAGAGCACTTGAGCAATAAATCCTCGATAAATTCAGCGAGTTGGGGATTAAACTTGATACTTCTAGACGGAACCATACCTGATCGTAGAAATGAGAAAAGTAAAATTAAGACAGTAAAAACAAAAAGAAGAGTAATAATAAACGGTAGAACGATCTGCAATAATTGTCATTTGTATCCGAACTTATATCTTTCTTATTATTATGATACACTGTTCGTTTTACCAGACGGACGTAATGGAAAACTATCAGTGCACAGTGGTAATAGCGTTTAGTATCTTAGTTGTGTGCTGAGTACGCAGGATAAACATGTCGATCTACGTAAGAGATTGAGGGTGTAAATGACAGCAACTGGCTTACAGGGTACGGGACTGGGAAATCGGCGAACTGGGGTGAGTGTCTTGGGAGGGAGGGAGGGAGGGAGGGGGAGGTGGAATGGAGGGGAAGAGGGGAAGGAGGACAACGAGACGGAAGAGGTGAAGGAGAGGGAGGAAGGGGGAGGAGAGGGTTGGGAAGTAAGTTGGCATTGAGGGAGAAGGGAGCAAGTGGAGTAAGGGCGAGGAGAGGGAGGGCAGGGGATGGGATGGGAAGGGAAGGGAAATTAATCATGGAATGTAAAGAAACATTCTGAATATCACAGTATGTTAACAGAGATGATGTGAATTTTATATATGCTTTATCTGGTGCATATCGCCATGCATGGACAATGTGTGTTTTATTGCTGTCATTGTTTACAATGGAGTCCGAGGACATTATGCATATACGTTACAGTAAACTCACATTCTTACTTTATTTTATTATATGTTGTGTTTGAAAAGTTTGGTCTACAGAAAGAACAGATTGTGTCAAAATATGACGTTTAACGAACTATATGAACCACTATACTTTGGAACGAGTTAATTCTTCTGAGAAGAAAACACACTGACACACACACACACATGTTTGTATTTCATTCCAACCGAGGACCCCATTGTATTTTCCATTGTTCAAATCCACGTACCCTAACCTTAACAATACCCCATACAATAGAATTCTTCCGAGGACGTGGTGATTCTTTAGAAATCACAACCGAGGACCTGAAATTCTTTTGTTCAAGTCCTCGGTCAGATAGCAAAACAAACGCACATATGCCTGCATACTTGTTTAGTGTGCATGCATCTATAGTTTTATGACTGTTTCATATTAAAATCCAAAAGTTATGTATTCAGATAATCAAATTAACATGATAATTTGAACTTCAAATGTGTGCATGTATGTGTGTGTATATATGTATACATAGACAGTATGTTAATAATAAATTTAAGCAACTGTATTGGGAATCTAGCCGAAAGATCTTCACACGTATCCTGTCTTTCCTTTGCGTTTCAAGTACTTTACCGCTTCGTGACACTTGAAATGTTTTCGTTGTTCTTCAGATCTCTGTTTTGACTTTAGGCTGTTTTGAGAGGCTTGTCCGTTTGCGATGTATACGCTGCAATTAATAGCGAAAAAACAAGCTATTAAACTAATAGACCTTTTCCTCGGTTAATGTAAACAACGCATATACCCATGCAGCATATGCACGGTAGAGTTCTATCGTAGAGTAACTGTATCAGTGAATCACTCACTCAAGATACCCACTCCAACCACACTGTTACCCAGACCACCTCTCTCACACCCTCACCCTGCACCCCATCCCTACTTTCCATCAGTAAGCACTAGAGATGCGTAATGAAAATAGTAACTGACTAGGTTGTACATCTCTGAAGGGGCAGGGTAGGGGGGGGGGGAGGGAAGACAAACCAATATCTAAGCCCTGCAAAAGAACTATTTTATAGGTGACAATATCAGTAGCTAATCTACGGTTTCAGGGACCACGGGTTGAACCCTTAATTCTTACCTCATCTAAACTGCACCTGACACCAATCTTTGAATGTAAACATACCACAAGGTTCTGTGTGGCTACATCTTACTTGACTGCCAGTTGTGATCCTTTAACTCAAAATGTCGGAAACAACCGTCGGGATGGGGGAGGGGGCGGAAATGTGGGTCCTGGGTCTGGACAGTGTGTGAGATATAAGGTTTCACTAAGCAGAAACACATATAGAGATACCATACATCATACACCATACACTCATACTCAGAGCGTTGTGTATTCAAGTGAGTGATATATCTTGTATATAGTGCTAAGTGATAACATCGTATCATAATTATATACGAATTCCTGAACTGGCTGAAAATTCACAATATTTCTTAGACTATAAAAGAAGAAAATTCACCCCAAGTTACACAGAGCATGAGGCACGAGAACGCAAATGGTATTTTTCTCGACAGATACTGCTGTAACAACCACGTTCTGAGCGGAACTTATTATATGATCACGTGATCATGATTTATATGGCGTGACTGTAGCATATACGGATTATCATGAAAAGATAATATATTACACAAGCAAAGTCACAACTACAGTATGAAATGTTTCCCTGAGTGGTAATGAAGGCGGTATTGAATAACTTAGCATGCATAGCCTCCGAATGTGTGACCTGATTTATTCACTTTGGCATCGGCTTTGAGTACAGCGTTTATGTATGCTGCCGTGTTGGACGAATCTAACCGTAATAGTAATTACAGACTTTGCTATACGCGTCATAGTCATTGCCGACGTTACAATCCGAGGTTCCACTCACAATTTTGCAAGGTCGGTAATAGTGACTCCATAGTTTTCCCATTTGGGAAACCAAAAAGAAAAAACCTAAATAAAATTCTTTTAAATACAAAAATTCAGTTGTCTCGCACTTATGTCAACACGACTTCTAAGGTGTACATACAAAGCTTTTTATTCGATTGGAAAAAAGTAAACAGGATCACAATGGAAGAATATATATTTCTTTCATTTTGTATACGTCATTCTAGGATAAAGCTAATCAACTAAAAACTCTCAAGGATTAGGGAAAAGAATACCATTTAATGGGCTATTGACGATAGAAATCCGTGACATCGTCAAGGTAAGCGTGTGTAAACAAAAATTGTCCAGATTAGTCACAAAAAGTTCAAGAAAGAAAAAAAAAGGAAGGAAGAAAAATGTGAAATGATTCAACTGCTTGTGAAAGATTCCGGTAAAACGACTATACTTTTATTATTTGACATTGGCCTTTCAAAATGCGAAGGTCTTCAGATTCTGAGATCAAAAATGGTTTTTATACATTTTACACATATTATGTTGGCAAAGAGGTTTCATTGTGTTGGTTTATTATAGAAAGTTGAAAGTTATATGTTGTCCGGCTCAATTCGTTCTCTCTATATGTAAATGAACAAAACAACCAAAATGACCTTGATTTGCAAGAAATATAACCGAACAAGCTGTTAAATACAGAAAAATGAAAGATTAACTGACATATTTGAGCTATCCGAAAACTATAAATAATAAGCTAAGCTAGAACAATTGATTTATATAGAAGGCAGAAAGGCGAGAATGAGTGGGATGGGTTTTTTTTGGGGGGGGGGCGATGGGGGGAATAGGGAAGCAGGTCGTCCCCGTGTTACGATGATGGCATCATACAGGCACAAACCCATCCATTGTTATTAAGATAGCTCTGATTCCATTTTGGAGATTGGAGATTGGAGATGGGATGACAGATTTAATCATTTCTTCAAACACAAGGTTGAAGACTTGATTGAGTTTGAATATGGTGCAGAAAACGGTGCATTATATATATTTACCGAAGAATGTCCCGCTTGTTCCTGCATGCTTCCATCTCTTACCCCATCTCCAACCCCCATCCCTTATATCTATCACTATATCCTCTACCCATCCGCTCTCCTCCGTACTAGTTCAAATGGGCATCCACACATAAACTGGATACTAATTAACAAAGAGCAAATATGCTGAATTCTATATACTGTGTGAAAACAACGTGTTTAAAGATCGATTTAAGTCTCCTTCCTCTTGATTTTGAAAAAGAAGACATTTAAGTAAGTGACCAACTATACAGAGGTCAAAAGTTCCTAAGTTTTAATTAAATATATGGCGAGTTTTCTTTGACCAAATAAAGACAGAACTTTGATCGATATTATTCTGCTGGGCAAATATAAATCCGATAAAATTTGGAAAATTAATAATTAAAGAGAAAATGAATGGTGGGGTGATTTATTGATATTGATTATTAACGCTTTGTATGTATAGGCCTATGTATATATATGGTTGTAATTAGCAACGAATTTGTAAAGTCCTTAACGAACCTTTAAATCTTGGGTGCTTGTATCTTTAACATGTGTGGACTAAAGTCGTGATGAGTTAAGTAAGTTCACATCTAATCAGTTCATTCACAACCCCTCCCCCCCCCCCCTCTCCACCTCCACCCGTCTACACCCTGGAGACTTGCAGTTATCGATGTAAGCCTACATATTCAGATGTTTTATACACATGCCTATAGGGTATATTTCTCTGTATTAGGCACATGCTTTAATGTTTTCATTGGCATGTTTCGAACTGTTAACCAAAAAAAAAAACAATTCTTGCTTTCTTTATCGGCAAGTTCTTTCAAATAGACCTAGTTTTAAATTTTAATACATTATTTCAGTTGTACGAAGATTGGCATATTTCCCTTGATTTAGCAGGAACATCGCACGTTCTGTATCGACCCAAATCTCTATTTAAGCGTGTATAATATAGAACGCCTATCTTACCTCAGAGCTAATCGGGCATATCGGAATGCCTCGTAGTAGAAATTGCTTGAGCTCAATTTTATCAAGGCCAAAGGGGATCTTGAATTAGGAAGTATTTCTATGTTAAACAGTAGACTGTCTTCTTAATTTTGTACTTTTCATGGAATATTGAGGGCAAAGCTTGATAAACTTGTGTTAACAGTGACTCAGCTACAAACATGCCGGGTTAACATGGACTTGACATGTTTTTCTTCTTGTTAATGTTGTCTATGTTTTTGTCTATGTTGTTGTTGTTTATGTATTTGTTTATGCTGTTGTTGTTGCTAGAACTATTATGAGCTGCAGCACATGATTATTTCATGTTATTCGATTTTTATGTTTATGACTTAAATATTAAAACAATGCTTTGTTTGTTTGATGCGGGCTTTGTTTTTGTTTGCTGTGTGTGTGTTTACTTACTTTGTATTTTTTTTGTGTTTTGTAACCTATTTACCGAAGAAAAATTGTTCACATCACTTTCATGTAATTTTATATTCTTTATCTTGCTTTGTATCCGCTTTCCCTTACTAATATATTGCAATGCAGGTAAATTGCTCCCATCTTATAAAGATGAGCACGATATTCCAGGGTCCATATATAACAATTGGGTCATTAAGTATTACACATTACTTTAGTAATGGGAATAGGTAATTGGGCGAATCATGTGCCCAATCCCCACCCCAATCCCCCAACCCACCTCAACACCCGGGCCTCGTCAAGCCATTTCAAAAACATCGTCGAGTCGGACGTTTAAAACTGAGTTCGAGGTTTGTAAGTCCATGTATACAGAGAAAGTATTCTGGGCATACAAGCAAAGTACTTAGATGCATATATGGAGACACTAACTGCATGAAACGTGCAATGCATAACGCGTGTTGAGCATACGAATTAAGCTTACGTCATATAGATTAGTTTATATCACTGCCTTAATGTAAGGCTTTCAGGTCATTTCTTCGTTAAACCTTATACATTAGGGAATTAATCATGATTCATTCCTCTAGGCTTATTGTATAATAAGGTTTGAAATAAATGAAGAGTGTGACTCTGTTTTAACTTATAAGAAGGCAGTGTCGGTTGATTAAACATGACTAAGAGTTTAAGTGTGTTACGTCAGAATTGCTACATATATACGTGTATGCGATATATAGAGTTAAGTGTAGAGTGGTTACATCTAATTTACAATATATAACCTACATTTAGTGAAAATAACGTTTGGTTATAATATGTGGGCCTTGAACTGCTTCGGTTGATCTTTATCTTACTAGCCATGACGTAGCATAAGCCTTGAAATATGTGTAAATCCATAGAGATTACATGCACGGAGAAACAGTGTCAAGAACAGGATTTCAAAGCTGGAAGACAGTGGTAGTAGCGGGTGGGGGGGGGGGGGGGGGGGGGGGGGGGGGGGTTCTTAATCCCTCACGGCTGATTCAGGTAGGGACATGAACCTTTATGGAAGGGTGAAGGGTGAAATGAAGGGTGTGGCCCTGGGCTCGTTGAAGGCATGTTTAGGCTGTAAATTAGGTTTATATTCAGGTTTACCAATGCACGCAAAGTTGTGCTAATAAATACTTTTGTATATTGGTATCAGGTTGAAATGGAGGAGGGTGTGAGGTGGGCTAACTCCCAACACCCCTGGAATGGCTCCTGGGTTGATTTATATGATGAAGAGTTAATGGTGTTGTATCAAAATAGACACGATACCGAGTAACGGGTTATAACTACGTCCAATATACGATCGATACTGGTACGTTTAGAGAAATGACGTTCGTTTATTAATGGAGGGGCATGTATGTTTGTTTTGGTCGATCTTTATTATTAAACCCCGAGGTATCAAAAACCTTAAGTTATGAATATTCATAATGTATTGCCTGCGCGGGAAAACATACTTCCGGTATCAATCGAAGAACCGGCAGTGCATATGAATTTTATATATTGTTTTGTAAAATCAAATTAAAAACGTAGCATATATTTGCCAGCTAGGAGAAGGTGAATGAAAAGAAAGAAAGAAGGGAGGATGTTGATTCTAAGAAAATGATGGTATAAATATTATAAATAATAAATATGTATTAGTTCAGATCTACATCGCTTTATTGAAAACAGTTCTAACGGTTTACGAGGATTATAATTTATAGTCTCATCTGGCAAAGGAAGGATTTCTCTGAAAAATGATTATTCAGGTGTCCTTTGACATCACGTAACTTGGTAGTCACTCGTAACTTGCATGCATCAAACGGTTGCTGCGGGCGGTTTGTATATACGATCATGTGTGATATGAAGATTTAACATGATAATAGACTGCAGGTGTGTCCAACCCATGACGTCATGTATATGACTAACGCTTGAGATCTGTGTATAGTTGAATTATAGTCAACACTGGCTTAGATCTGGCAAACATCAATAACTCCAGGGTGTAGACGGGTGGAGGTGGGGGGGGGGGCTGGTTGTGAATGAACTAATTAGATATGCATAAAACCATCCCATAGATGGTGGGTACGGGGGAGGGGGGTGGGGGAGGGGGCATCATCATTGTGACATCGTCTGTGAAAGGTTGAAATTGTCCTTTGGGAAACGTTCTTAGAATGGAGGGTGCTTAGATGTAAAGTAGTGCTGTTTCGCAACATTTGAAACAATTTTCAAATGTTTAGGCTGTACCGTATACGGCCGTACATACATGCATGCTATACAGCTATAGACCTATATGACGTGTATGTACTGTACACTAGGATTTATTAGTAGTATTCGGTTTGTAATTGGGGGAGGGGCTAAATCCCTACATCGTTTCTGGAAGGAGACTGAGCACCCCCCCCCCGAGAAGTATACGCCCTGCTTTAGGATCTGCCATCTTGAATCATACGGGATACATGGTACTCATGATGGCCCTGGAGAAATAACAGTACTTGTTACTGGCACTCCTGAGAAAAGTAGACTAAACTAACTGATTGCACCATAATAACGCCTTCATAAGTCTTCAACCCGACCCTACACTGCCATTTACCTAATAGCAGAAAGAGACAATGTAGTAATATAGAATGAATTTTCTTCTGACTCATGTATCCTTGAAGCAGGGATGTGTTAGTCTATAAACATCATACACCCTGTACATTACTTCTGAGTCAGTTTGAATATAAAGGCTTATTGTTTGCGCTTATCACCTGAAATCTTCAATTCTATACATGACTGCCTATATGATTTATCGATCCACAGGTAACTCTTAGATTGCAAGTCTGAAGAATCGAATCACATTCTAGGGCTAAACTCAACCACATTACAGTTCAATCAGGTGGAAAAACACGTGACAAACATCTCCCCCCCCCCCCCCCCCCCCCTCTCTTTACTATTATTTCACGTCTACACATCAAGGAGAAAGGAGCAACCTTCATTGCTAACGAATTAAAGTTGTGAATCAGTAAATGGAGAAGTTCACAGACGGAAATTTAAACTGACTATAATCCGTCGATGCATGGAAATACCTAATATATCTTAAGGTTTAAAATATGGCGGATTGTCAGCTTTTATGACGTCAGAATTTTGTGTGGTATAAAGTACTTATTGATAGTCTGCCAAGAGTGTTTGATTCCTTGCATTGTGCAACACTAAAGTTATAATGTTACACACTTCTATTACATGTGATTGTACGAAAGAATCATCAGTTCCGCCTCTCCCCCCGTCCCCCCCCCCCCCCCCAAAGATGAAAAATATGTGCTAAATATAATGTCTGATGGGATGTGAAATAAAAACTCTTTCATGTGCAAAATTCATAAAATACTTTCATGCCTATAGTAATTAACTCGGCCTCATTGAAATACGTTATTGCCTAGTAATTAACTCATTGAATAATTAGTTTTAGCAAACATTGGAGGTAATTATCATAACCATTAAGTGCAGTTTATTCTATACAGTATATGCTTATACAATATATTACGATTATATTGCTGTTAAATATTGACATTAAAAATACAGTCGCAAACAAGCGGGAAATTGTATTGTTAAATGGCTGGATGAAAAACTTTATTTTACGTTTATAACAATCATTAATGTCTAACATAATTATCGAAGAACAATTTTTAATACACATAGCCTGACTGATAAATTAATAATTACAAGATCAAAGTTTGAGTTTGTCATCATAACAACGGTTATTCATTCATATCATGAATTACACAAGAGACCAAACTCAATAAGACCAATGGTATGCTTCATAATGAATGGTTGGACGCTTTTTTAAACAACAAAGATGTTAAAACATAGCTTTGTGTAAATATATCTATGTGTGCATGTATGTGTATGTGCGTGTGTGCGCATGTGTCTTCATCGACATATGGCGTTGGTAATTGTAATTGGTTAAAGCATGTCTGTCTTGAGCAACAACAAAAAAAGATTTCTGTTATGTATTTTCCTACCTTCCTATCTTCGTTTTTACACTATCTGCATAAATTCTTTCCCGACAAGACTTTAAAACTCATAAAACTACAATTTTAAACCTACGAACCATAAATTGCGTGAAATATAAAACAAAAGTTATAAAATTTAAAATTTAGTATCAGAAATCTTTTAAGAGATGGTTTTTGTAAATTTGTAAACATTTTAGCGCGCTTTAAATAGTTGAAATACACAAAAGACCGTTATTCTTGCTGCTCTAATCATTGCATTTCATTCTTTAGATTGGTTTGTTAGACATGTTTCTATATAAGCACCCCTTTAACTATTTTGCTGATCGATTGTATATATTTTATTACACGTAGAGATATCAGGTTAACTGACGCATACAGACTACCATGGAAGTGTTGCCCTAACGTATCTCTCAAAAGTGTACAGAAAAACTACATGGAACGCGCTTAGGGAACGCCATTATTGAATAAATGTTACAATGGCGTTCCATAGGTGCTTTCACTGTTCAAAGGATATAGTTAACTGCTTATGTTAATCCATGATATGTGTAATATATACACGGTACTGACGACATTGAGTCGATTGAAGATGATATCTTTGTGCAGCGATAGGACATCGTGGATAGGATAGGCATACAAAGCCTATCGCACAAACCCATGCGGCATGTTGCATAATGCCAATCAATATATACATGAAAACGTCACGCCGAGATTATTTTTAAAGTTTTATAAGTGAGAATGAATTACTATAATTAGTGTTATCATACTTGTACTATAGCACCATAAAGTAAATTATTACCCTATTTTCCCATATTTGTACAATATTTGAATTTGCTCAGTGTTATGGCCGAGTGCATAAAGGCGGTGGCATTTGAAGCAATGAGGCTTAGCAATCGGGAGGTTCCGGGTTCGATACCCGACCGGGTCATAGAAAAGTGGGTTTTTACATCCACGTGCAAATTTGAGTTAAAATATTGAATTGGAAGCCACCCGACGTGTAAGTTGTAATCCATAAACCTTTTATATGCCCGCTTGAGCGTCGTAAAAATAACTGATGATTATTACTATAATGATAAGACCGGGGTTACATCCCCTGAGACCACCCCCCCCCCCGACACTCTTTTAAGGCCTGGTGATAAGAAATAGTAAAGGGCTATATATTGCCTCCAATTTTAGCGTGTGCAAAGTTGCTAAGAGTTTCTGCATTGCTTAACTATTATTCACAGATTCTCCTGGACATGGTCAAATTACATATGAGCAGACACGGTCGGACCGGGTAATTAAAAGGATCCTACAAAGTCTGATTATTTGGGATTAACTATACACTGAGGGACTATATAAGGTGAAAAATTAACTGTCCGAGTTGACAGCCTATAGTAATCTCAGATGTGAGGTTCAGAGGGGGAGAACCCCGGGACCCGGAGCCTTTTAGGGGCTCCGAGGTAAAATAAACCGCGCAAAGAACTTATTTAGTTCACTGAAAAGTGACAGGTTCAATATCGCCGAGAAAAAGTGGGAACCGAATTTCATTACGCTCGTATACAGACTAGTGCTTATACAATATATGTATTAGGCTATGTATATGTACAATAAATATGCCATTAAGACCTGTTTCCAGTTGGTCAGTGTTTGTCTTTGTCAATTATCGGCAGACTTCGTGTATGGTTGATTCTAATGTTGAAAAGGTAATTGTATGGCTATTATACGTATATAGCAAAAGCGCGGTGAAAATATACGTATTGTGTTGCAAGTACTGCATGTACTTTTCTCTATTCAAGTAAAAAAATGTGGCTATCATTTAGGTTTTGGAAGAAAATTAAGTCTGAGCTCTCTTTAAATATTACATGGTATATTCTAGTAGGAATAATCACCCCCCCCCCCCATCTTTCGTCATCCCTTAAATGGTCCGGAATAGTGGAGAAATCTCATCCTCCCGCCCAAGTTTGCAAAATCATTTCTGCTATACCCATATTCCACTGCCTGTGTAACGTCATATATTTTCGACTTAGAAGTGTCTGGAAACGTAAGCAGTCATTTATCACAATGAAAAGTATAAGTACCGGTAAAATCTTTTCGTGTTCGTTTTGATTTTTCTTTCGATTTTGAGTATACCACATAGAATGGCTTGTTCAAGATATAACGGTAAAAGTTTCTCTTATCCAAGTATACGTGGATGAGAGAAGCATCTTCTATAAATCATTTGCGTTCACCAGCTGTCCATTCATGAGAAAACACTTCTATGGATTGAGTTCAACCATATGGTGTGGGCTTAAAGTACCCTTAAAGTATACATATCTTAATAAATTGTACTTTGATGGAACGCTTCAAAGCACTTGTAAATGGACCATATGAGGCTATTATGAGCAGCATGTATGAATAAACCCTACGGTACTTCTCATTATTATACAAAGGTTCGGAAGCGTTCAACTTTAGTTGTTTTGATATTTTCTTTGTGTTGTGTCCATGCACTTGATCGCTTCC
>KN885387.1:13457-40439 GCA_000934455.1 Apostichopus parvimensis | reverse complement strand
GGGGCGACGATATTATGTCTATACGAGCTGTCAATCCAATTAAGGTTTTTTCTTTCTTAATTTGTATACTGCTTAAATAATCAGCATCTTGATGTTGCGAATTATTTCCATATCAGCTACAATAGTCTGATAATAGTCATTACTATCAAAGTAAAATAAAATATACGTTGGCTGCACGGCTTCCACGTATACTGTGTTAAACGTGTATGGTTTGTTATATCTACTTGATGGAACGTTATGATAGGTCGCTCTGTTGACTTTATACATTCATTGTCGGACACTTTGATAGCGTTTCAATAAATCCAATTCAAGCACCGATTCTGACCTTTGTCCCCTATAAGGAGGGGGAGGGGGAGTCAAGGGTGAAAGGTCATCATACACTAGAAAATCAAGTAATGGTCTTTCATGTTCCAACGTAAAGAAAGTAGTCACTGCTACTATATTTAACCTTAGACCTTAGTGCTTTATCGAGATAGCCGATTCACTTAGTTTCTTAGCACGCTAACTAATATTCATTATTCATTATTATTACTACATGCTATATACCTACATTTTCCAAAGCAGAGACATTTAAAAATATTTAACCCTTCTCAATGTTTCAATATATTACTTGAATGATAAAACACTCCCTTTAAGATTTTACCTATACTCCCGGTAAATTTCCTGCAACCAAGTGCATTGATCTCGCACGTAGTTCTGGCAAACTGTCAGTGTATAATTTCATGGTAACGGTGATAAAATACGATAATTCTTAACTTTGAATTCCAGTCCCGCGAGATCATATAAACCGTGATTCATTGTTCACAGCTGTTGGTATATATATAATCACAAAATGGGTGATTTAACGACACAATCATCTACCTTATCCGGTTAAACGTTGTCATGAATTACTCCAAAGTTCTCACGATTAAACAGCGGTCGCGATATACCGTTTAACAGATCCCGCGGTATACATATTTAATGAACTATGACTGGTTTGACTTATGTTTTATATATTACATGCAAAATTTGAAGATAGCGATACAAACAAAAAAGTGATAACGTCATGGGACTCATTATTTTTAAATTTTTGAAGCACTTTAGAGACACTTTAAAAGTTTGACCACTTCCGCTATTGAATTAATGAAGGTATGAAATTTGTTCACTATCCCCTGACTGGTATTCGCTAATTGAGAAGGATTCAAGTTGTTCCGTTAGGTATATATTAAGTCTCTAATACTTCCAATAAATACCATAAATAAGAGTACAGCGTTGCCAAGGAGCAACTCCTATATATTTACTTATATTATAAATCTTGCATCTTATGATTTGAATATATTCTTGCCGATTAATCCATCTGTAAACACACTTGAGTGTCCGCTACAGGCAGGTCAAGTAGTGAAACGCATCGTCCATTAATGCCAAATCTCCCGCCAATTACAAATTACTATAGATTATGTCGCGCTAATCAAGTTCCAATGCATTTTTGGTTTTTAAAATACATGCATGAGTGTTTAGAACTCCTTGAAAATAGGTGAAGCTTCTAAATATGTTCTTCAAACGTTGTGACATCAAAGTTGATTATGTCAATAAGATTTGCTTTAAGATTGATAAATAGGTATTTAAATAAGTAACAGATATAATTTTTATCATGCCACAATTAAAGAACTCTAAGAGACTCTAAGAGAGGAAACGGCAATGTGCTTTGTTGTTTTATCTCGCCGGTGTAAATTATGCATTTATATATATATATATCACGTGTCATAAAAATGCTTACTATCGAGTAATTATCACGAAAAATCTAGAGGCTTTGTCATGTCGTCTCTGCAAATCTCCAAGATTCATTCTGTCGAATCCCCGGAAGGGCAACCGAAGAAAAGCCGTCAGGACAGATGACAGCAAACAGGGTGTGTTTTTAACTTATGTAAATTTATGGATGGCCGGAGGTTCCATATTGGATATATCGAATCTTTTTCCTTTTTTTTTGTTGGCCTGCAGCAGAGGTCATGGCGTTACGTTAATACGCTTACACATGTGACTGCCAATGAGAAAGACGTTTCTACATGTCTTCAATGTTTTACATTCAATTTAAATTCTGAAGGTATAGCTTATATACATATATATATATTTATAAATTTTATATTTATATATGCATTTTGTGCATTGGTCGTGTATATATTAAAGTATACGTGTTAAAAACGGTGAGACTGCTCCCCGATAAAGGGAATGCCTGTTCTAATCTGAATATGATATTTATGTTTTCCAAAACCTTATTTTTTTTCAAGCTTTCATTGAATCTCTGATCATTTTATGACAACATAGTAAACTTGTTTTCCTATGATTGCTATCAAACGAACATATCTTCTCATAGAAGAAGAAGAAAATATCAACAATTTATGCCTTCTTCTTTTTTTCCCCCTTTTTCTCAAGCTTTGAATTCTGCGGGGGTGATACAAAGGTGTTAGAGTGATGAGTCCAAGGTTGAAGGAGAGTGACTGCCTCTTCATCTTTGCCTCCGAGATGATTCTTTGCTTCGTGGCTTTATAAATTGATCGTTGTCGTGGACAGATGTGTCAGATACGCGTTCCATATACGACTGAGACCAAACCTTTATATTTGTTAGCTTCGATGGAGAGCTTGCAGCGCACAGTAATATTTCTGAATAAATTGGGGACGTGTGTTTTGTTCTTGAACGGTGAAAAGTTTTTAACTATAAATCTAAAATACGGTATTCGCAGAAGAATGGAATTGTAGCTGATGGAATGTGCTCGTGAATTTGTTTGTTTGTGTTTTTCACGTGCGGTACATGGATCCTAAACAAATTTAACGATTTGACGACATTTTAGGACTCATTCGATAACCTGGGTGTGTTTCTTAGAAATGTCACGCTATCATTGACGACAGTGTGTTATTGAAGACACTGTCGTATGATGGTATTTGACAGTTGTTAGGTGTCACGTCAATTATGTTATAGAAACATATGTGGATGTTCTACCCAACAACAACATATCGGAAAGGATAAGCAGATTATTGGATCTTAAAGACTGCCAATTATTGTGAATATCTCTGACTGTGGAAATCTTTTGGATAAATCATAGAAGATTGCAACCACATTGCCATGGCTCCCTTCACCGTTCGGAGTAATATTCATGTCATGTCTGGAAGCAAGGTAACTGTCGGGTTCCTCACAACTCATTGCCTTCGTGTATATCAACCGCTGTACATACGTATGTACATTACTTTAATCTTTGCCAGTTTCTTTCACTATTCCCTTTCATCTCAATCTTGTTCGTTTAATCGAACGTACGATATACCGTCTGTTCTCGATTATCGGCAATTTACCGAAAGTCAACTTCGACCTGTCGAAATACAGTTCGACTCCGATAGGAAGGAAGAACTTAATCAGATTGTTAATAACGCTACAGAGGCAGGTGCAATAGTTTCAGCATCATTAATGATATCCATTCCGGTTTCCATAGCAACTGAACCTTATGACGTCATTGTTCAGTGTTCTCCTAGTGGTCGTTCAAATCAAGCGACTGACGTAATTGATGACGTAAGAAAACGTCTCAATTGTGTCGATAGCTGTAACGGTACACTTGACGTCACAAAGTTTGTCCAGTCATCCCCGAGTGACCTCGATTGTGTTATATGGACCAATCAAACGTCTGCAATATTTAAGGTCAGCACAGAGGTGACACTAGCAGTATTTCTAAGGATAGTCGTGCAGGGTCTTCAAAGACGAGGTATGTACAGCTTTCATTCTTCGGTCACATGACTCGATAAAGTCCTTGTGACGGTTCCCTTTGTCCCTACCTTTAAAAGGTAGATGTATTTTAGAAAACATTACTGTATAAAAAAAATCAGTTCAATTTAATGAAATGTGTGACATTAAATGACGTTACATTTGTGACGTAACATGACATGTGTGACAGACATGGCATGTGTGATATGACGTATATATGATATGGAATAACATGATACATGTGATATGGCGTATGACGTGCCATGTGCATGACGTGCCATATGTGACATGATATGACAGGTGTCACATGACATGACACGTGTGGCATATGTGACGTATCATGAAATATTACATGACATCTGCATGTGACAGGACATGTGCGACAAGATATAAGGTTGCCCTACTCAAATGGTTTTACAGCAAATTACAAATTACTGTGAATTTTATCATAACAAATTAAAGGGATCAACAAGCAATTCAAATGGTCATGTTTGTCTTTTTCCACCTGTCAATAAGAGCATGGTATACCATGACGTCAACAGCACGTCACAATACATGAGTTTCATAACTTGCTGAATTCGAAGTATATAAGGTATTTTCATGTTCACCACATACTATTATCAAGCAACAGCGTTTATTATTACTGTTTGGGCGTAAAGGTATCCCTGCTTTTTACATTATTTGCCTATCTGTTTCTGTTCATTACTCTACAGAGCGGTGTCCAGCCGGTCAGTTCCAGTGCAAAGATGGCCGCTGTTTTGACGTCACACACCTGTGCGATGGTATACCGAATTGCCTACACGAAGACGACGAAGATATCTGCAGTAAGTGTACTATTCTTAAACGTCTATAAGAAAACGAGGGCGTATTCGTAATAAATTGAGCCAAACTGCCAATTTGTCTCAAAACCTGTCGTCTTTCAAACTGCTTAATATGGTTTTGATCTCACTTTATTTCAAACGTAAAGTGTATTAATATTTTTCTTTTGTATAATTCCCATGCCCAACGATGTTTAATACCTCGACAATAAATGAATTGATTTTGTCTAATTATTTAGATTAGTGTTTACGCAATGTTGTGCACATAACACTTCGATACTGGTGCATTTGTGAACGAACCTATAAGTTGCATCTAATATACCAAATGTCAAAGCCGTCATTGTCTTTGGATGTAAAAGATAATTACCACTTGACTGCAACATTTATTGTAATTAATTTAATACTTCCCTAATGTCTATATAGAAATATATATGTTTATATCAATATATATGACTGTAAATGAGTGAGTATGATTAGACTTTCATATTGGCAGTGTTGTTAACGTAAGCTAACTTCAAGTTGACATTCAAACTGTCTTTACGGGTAAAACTTTCTACTATAGGCATACTGGTATACTAGAAGTCCCGTTGCCAGAATAGAATGTTCGCTGACCTTCCAAGCTTTATACATCATACATCTTAGGTCGACAGACTGTAGCCTACACTGGGCTACGATTTACTTGTGTTGCTACCTAACATTACGAATGAAGATAACATTTCATTGATCATTGGTGGTCAAAAGACTAAAATTGTACACCACTATTTTAGCCTAATTTTCCTGATCAAAAATGAAAACAAATGTTTATCCAAAGGTAAAGGTTACAATCAGTTTAAATAGATCGATGCAAAGAGCTCAATGGTCGATATCTTTACTCGAAAACTGTAACTTAATAAGTCAATTTTGTCACAAACCTATTCCGAATCCCTTATCTGCGAAAAATATAACCACATTGTACATTAGCTTGAGAAGAATGGAAATTAAAGTTTGAATTAATTCAATAATGTTTCTGGCAACGCAAGGAGAAAAGGGTAGACAGATGAACTTATAGATGATTATTTTTTAACTTTATTTTGGGAATGATATCTCGTCATACAAGTTAAAAGGGAAAACAAAAATTTTACTCTCGTTTATACAATTTTTCCTTCAATATATATATTTTTTCTTGAAAGACGGTATAATCTACCAATCAATACACAAAATATATAAACATTTATTGAAGAAAGAGTTTAATGCAAGGATTTGACGTTCATTCCCGAGGCGAGATCTTATAATTTACAAACCTTTTTGTGACGTTATAAGACAAAACCTAAGGATGCGTTACCATAGTAACAAGCGGATACAATTTCTCCTATTTCAAAATTTACAGCTTAAATAGCGACAATTTGTTCTCTCTGAGTTACGACAAGGGGCCCATGAATAAATGCATGTCTGTTATTAAACTCTATCGGTTATTCACGTTTTAAACATTGATGAGAAACGTGCACCAAATATCAATAAGCAATACTTCTACTCAAAGAACCTTTCTTAATTTGAAATTCTAATTTTTCAAGTAAACAGTTATTTGCTAACAATTTCTTCTTTGTTTACACGGGACCCTGCAATGTTATGTATGGGGTCTGCGGTATGCAAATAAAATGTTACGAATTGAACAGAAACCAATAAACAAACTCAAAATCCAGCGATCGGGATAAAATGTATGCAAATATGCAAGTTTTCAAACAACAATGGTATCTTACTCGTACAGGCATGTATTGTCTTGCAGAGCCACACCGATATGATAATTTATAATAAGTCTTTTTTCCCCGGTGATGTCCTTAAGTAGTGTAAATCTTCCGCGTATAGAAGCCATGCAATAAGGTAGAACCCTGCACCCCCACTTATACCCCCACACCTCCCCCACCACTCCCCCATTCCTGTTTGTGTCATGGAGGTATTACTAAGGTAATGTTTGTGTAGTGATCTAAGTTTACTTTATCACCGTGACTATTTTATTGTTTATTATATTGTATAATGCATATTGTTTCTATACAAGAGATACATTTTTTTGTAATAATTCATTGATACTGCCAAAAATCAATAATAATTAAGCATTTTGACTGTCTGAATTTAAGGACCAGACTACTAATCTTTCAAGTCATGAATCTCGAGCAGGATATAGTAATATTATGACATACTGGAATAGATGTTGTGAGAAATATTACAGTAGTACAGAATATCCTTCGAGGTGTATACACTAGTTTAAAACATCCTTCATGAATATTCTGGAGAAAGGGGGTATTCTACACTGTCCCACCGGCATATGCTTCTAGATATAACTTTTACCATGTAGTGCATACTATTTCAAACGGAAAATTAATGTTACTTTTCTGGTCTATTGCTAAAGACACCTTCCACCTTAAGAAGCAATTCTGCTGCAGAGTTGGTGAACCTATAATACCACTCCACAACTATACCTTTATACCGCTTCATTTGTTACATTTTATGCAGATCGTTTGCATTTTGAAGAGAAAAACAAATTCTTTATTATTTTTTTACTTTTTTACTTTTTTACTTTTTTCTTTGTTTTTACCTGACTCTCCCATTAGTTTTTACTCCCTATCAATTACGCCTGCTCAATTAGCATCTTCGAAAGAACTTCACAGTTGCAGACAGGTTAAGTTAATAATTAAACATGATATTGTTAACGTAGGCGATGTCTGTCAAAATGTGTTTTTTCATCCAAGATTAATACATTTCTACATTGCCAATATCTAAAATATGACTAGTTACTATGGGAACTGTTTATGGTACCGCTGTAATGTGCTATATTTTAAACAGCCAAAATCATCCAATATACTTATCCAGTTATGGATCATTAATGTTCAACAGGAAAATGTACTTTGAAAAAGATCATTAAGAACTCAACTTTCACATAAAAAATAAAAAATGGACGAAACGCATCATGACGTCATCACATTTTGTTTTCTTCTGATAACTTCTGATAACTTTTTCCGTATAATTGGCACATTTTGCTTTATTTAAAAAATCCAACTTCTTGCCTCCATATAGTTTTAGTTGATTAACCTTGTGTATGTTTTTTTTCCATTTTTTCCCTGCTTTACTACGAGGAGGGTTATAGGGCCGAGAGATAATGTGGTCTGTCCATTCAAACTATTTGCAAACATTGCAGGGCTTCAATTTAACGATTCGATGACAAGAAATTATTTGCTAGAAGTGAGGTTAATCGAGTTTACAGGTTCAACGATGCGATTATTTCTCAAACTATATATTTGGTCACATTACACATTGGTGACATTTCTCGTTAGATTTTTTATCCAGGGAATCTCTTGTAACTCAGTGACATAATACCCTGACAGCGCATGACACGTCCAACCTTAAAATGAAGACAGTCAAACCACATCCAAGATAATATATTAAAATGTCATATCAGAAGTCTTTTCTTTTTTAAGTTTCCGTCTTTACTCTGCATGACTCTCTATATGAGTTATTATAGCCATGTGAATACATCATCTTATGACGATGTATTACTCTCCTGAGAATATACAAACATATAGTAAATAGCGTAATTCCTTTCGTTCTCTTTTGTAGTAGCTTGAAATATAAGAAGATATATAATAATGATGGATTTTTCTCAATTGACTGTTGTTAACTTTACGCGAATGAGACATCATTTATTGTATTAGAAATTGACAACTGATAAAACGTGTCTTCTTGCATTTAAAACAGTTGATGATGGTTAAATAATTCTTCCCGCGCCATCTCTCGCTGTGTGAGGAGACAACAATCTATCAAGTCCACAATTTTCCAACATATGCAGCTATGCAAGCCTATATATAGTCCAAGCAGTAATCTGTTACATATTACTATATTAGCCTAGCCTAACGTACTTTATAGCTTAGAATGCCTGTATAGCCTAGCTTATACTTTCATATTAAAATCAGGGCTGATGTTGGTAAGGTCAATCACTCTCGAGGCTAACGACCAGCTTTCGATGCAAGAAAAGTGTTCTAACAGAGCACTGTATTATTATTATTATTTTTATTGACACTATATGCAGAACGCCCATCACACACACCCACTCACAAACAGACACACCCATAGGCAGACACGACAAACCCGACACACCCCTCGTACAGGTTTCACATAATAAACATAAGTCTACCGTCTGATGTTAAAAACGTAACATGATTCCCATATGCGCACAAGATTCCAATTCACAATTCCCAGCATGTACACCATGATGCTTCTTATTTGATATAATTTTGTGATATGGCTTCTAGTCACTTCACGCCCACGGAAGATGGATGCAGAATAATAGCAGGGATGTGCTTGGAAACCTTTGATAGTTTTGGTAACGAACGAATTTCTTGTCAATATGTCCGTCTACCTGCCACCTTCTGTTTGCTGAAAGTGTTAATCGAGATTTGTTTAGTAAATTAGGTCCTCGATCAAGTGCTCTTCCTTGACAGATCATTTTCTTTCAAGTTGTAGAGATTTCTATCCACCCCCCCCCCCACCTTCGATCGTCTCCTAACAAGGTTATGATTAACATTCGTCGAGTGAAGGGATGAGTAAACAAAAAACCTGTGACGTGTTTCCTCCAATGTGACGGTTATGATGTTTACACGAGCTGAAAGTATAGCTTGATCGGTTTACGTTGCCGCTGAGATTTTGGGTAGTATCTGTTCTTTACAAGTCAGATAATACGCAGTATAAACAGTAGATCTCTCACCAACCTACAAGTCAGAAAATAGTCTATACAGCTGAATTAAAATATATAGAACTATAAAATATGAGGAACAATATTTCCAAAATTGGATTTACCTTTTATCTATAGAAACGAAAGATGTTTCACTGTAAATGGTGACATTAGGCACACAATTACTTTCGATATATTGCAGTTTATTTATTAAAATTTTTTTTAAAAAAGCTGTCAGTTCAGCCTGTCTTTCGATACCACTTTTAGTCTTTGAAGAAAATGACCCTTTAAACATCTGAGTCTCATCAAAGAAAGTGACTGAACTGTTAAGTTTAACACAGTCGATTATGTCCAGTTTTCTCTGATGCATGCAGCGAATTACTCAATCGAAAAACATAAGACATTTACTACGGTCCCAAATATTTTTTTTCTTTAACAATGCAGCACAACTGTGATGTATGTCTTCCAATGGGGCTCTATTGTTTATATGATGTTAAAATAACATGTTTAGGTTAATTTATGAGAATCAATATTATAACGGATTAACAATAACATGTTAGGTCTGCCAATGAGGGGATGACGTCATTATTAATTTGGCCTTAAAGGAGCATTCCAGAGACTAGGCCTACTTTAAAGCTAAACATCTTGAAACTCTGGAAAAGCTATTTGTAACATTTTTCTTGTATTTATGACATATGAAGACAATCTCTGCCTCGAGTCTTCCTTTAAGATCTTCTCATCCTCTCTCTCTCTCTCTCTCCTCTCTCTCCACCTCTCCCCCTCTCTTTCTCTCTCTTTGTCTGTTTCTTTTTCCATCCATGTTTGCAAGAGTTTGCGAGAAAATAATATATTTACCTTTATAACGAAGTGCCAAATGTAAAGAATTTAAATAAACTAATGGCACTGATTGTAACCAAATACACGCACGACTGTATTGAACGCCTCATTAGTTGGCTTGCTTTCTTGTTTGAAAAGCCATGACTCGAGATGGTATAACTTTCTACATAGTTTGCAATGTCAACTGGGTGGAACGAAACGTCTGCGACTACGTTTGAGGAGGCAGAAAGAAAATGGGCTGGATGGCGATGGAGTACATATAGAGTACATATAGAGTACATATAGAGTACATATAGAGTACATATGAGTACATAAAGAGTATCTATAGAGTACACATCTTTCTTTTAATTGATGTAATGATATGGCCATAGTTTTGGCGTCACACACACGCTAGCGCAAACAAAACCTCAGGGCAAACATGAAATGAAAAAAAAAACGAACAAGTGGAGCACCAAGTTTCTGATGTCATATTGACCACAGCTGTACGGCGGTCACGAGCAGTCCACACAATAATCAAATAAATTTAAAAATAACTATACCAGAGGGTTAATCATGAAAATCAAACAAACTCGGTTCGTTTACCTCTTCAGTTTTATCATGTTTGGTAATTAACACCACGTCAATTCAACCGCAATACACTGTACCTTGCAGGCGTTTCTTCAGCCTCCATTAATTACGTCTTAATTATTTTGTCCCATGGGAATCCTTCCTGTTATGACGTAGGTGACCGGTGTGACGTAGTAATGTCACTGAAAGTTGAAGACCATTGCTGGCGCCCGTGTTATTACAGAAGTTTATAAATGTCCGTATTTCATATCTACTAGAAAAAACAGTACAATTTTGTTAGATTAACTTGTTTTTTGATAGCCCTATATTGCATAACTCCCTTACACTAATAGCCACCCTACTAATATCCTCCACATAACACACCACAATGCACTATCTACGGCCCTTACCTAACAATAGAGCTTGGGAACACTGTCTAAGACTTTCCCCACATTAACACACATGTGTCGGTAGAGTGGAATGGGGTATAGCACCAGGGTGGTTTATCTATTGAAAATATGTTTCCATATGTTCTCCATCCATGCATGTTATCCACCCAACTTCCCTACCCATCAACCGGCTCTCCTTCCACCCCTTCAACTCCCTACTTCTAACCCCACCCTCCCTTCCTCCACCCCTCCACCTCCGTTCTACATTCCTCAACCCATCCGCCTTCCACCCTTCCCACACCTCCAAAAAGTACAACTCCAAAGTCGACGATGTAACTTGTATGCATTCTACATCGTCGAGTAAACGCCTGCTTGTTATTGTCATATACGGCTCCGTAGCAGGTTTACTGTGGATTGTTTACCGTCCAATATTACTTGTGGACATAAATCAAAGCCTATATACAATTCACTCTAGTAAATTTTATGACACCTTGTAAAATGACGTCAGCAAACAGGCAGCGGTCGTCTTGTTTTCGTCTTAATTACAGTCATCTAAAAGACAATTGGCTCCCATCATTGTGAAAATTCTCACTATATGACTACGACGGGCTTACAGTTAAAATTCTGTTATCTTTAATAGGCCATCAATGTTAACTCCAAAACTGATTAGCTAGAAGATTCCTAAAGTACTTTCCTGACCTTTCGAGTTTTGGATTAAGTTAAAGAATCATTACTTCGGTAGTTTTTCATTTTGTCCTTTTCGTCCATTAACTTTTAAATTTGTTTTCTCAGAAACATAATTAATTTCAATGATCAATCATTAAGGAGGTTGATTACTTTTTTTTCTTGAATAAACACCTCCTCGTGAGAAAAAAAATATCGAGGTCACTTTTATTTCCTCTCCGAGAGAGTTCATTTCTAAACTGTTATTACGTTTTAATATTTTAGATTGAAATTTAGATTGAACCTAAATAGTGCTACGTAATCCGGATATTAATTTAATGTAACATACTGTCTTTTTCTTTTCTTTTCTTTTCTTTCTTTCTTTCTTTTTTTTTGCCTTTGTTTTGGAAAGCAAAGTTACTAAGAATAGCGAGCATAATTGAAAGCATGGTCGTTATTGATCAAACTACGACAACCGCGTCCTTTTATTTCTGTTTAGTAGTGTGTGGGTGCGTGTGTGTGTGCATTTGTTTTGTATTCTGACTGTGGACTTGAACAAAGGAATTCGAAGTCCCCAGACGTCATTTCAAAGTAATCACCACGTCCACAGAAGAATTCTATTCTTTAAGGGGTATTGGTAAGGTTAGGAAACGTGGATTTGAACAATGGAAAAAAACAATGGGATCCTCAGTCTGAATGTAAAACACACATGTGTGTGTGTGTGTTCCACTCAAAACAATATTTGCTATTAATTAATAACGAAAAACTGATTTTAATCATTAAGACGGTTTTGATATATAAATTGTTTTCTTCGCCCAAGCTTCTGGGAGGATGGATATCAAATTCGATTTGAACTGTGACATACTTCGTCCTTCAGATTGATATCCCTTATAGGTTCGATCTGTAATTTACTTTCTTTATCTTTCAGGTTGATATAATTTCGTTTCATATATTTCTTTATCATATTTGATATCTGTAATTTGTTTTGTTTTTCTTACAGGTTGATATCATTTCGGTTCTTATTTCTTTATCATATGAAATGTGTTTTCATTTATCATATTGTATTTTTATCCATCGGATGGTTGATATCATTTCGGTTCTCAATTTAACTTGTTTTCTGTATCCTTCAGATGGGTATCCCTTAGGTTCGATTTGCAACTTTGAGAACGGCCTTTGTGGTTGGAGAGATTTGAGGTCATTTTGGTTACGTCATAGTGGACCTACCCAAACACGGTTAACTGGACCAAGCGTAGATCATACACAGGGAACATCAGATGGTGAGTCCATTTTTCGCTCTCGCATTTATCAACAAACGCAATGTTGCTTTTGTAAGAAACAAAATATAGCAATGAAACTACAGTTTCCATTTTCAATTACCCATCAAATAGCAAACACCAATGTGTCTCCCACTGAACTTTGATCACAATTTCACTTATTTTGCTTAATATGTATCCTGTCATTGTGTATGGACGACGGTCCTGTTGTGGTGTGCATTTTCCTGTTAGCCTGGTTTGAAGTTGGACCAAAACCCGATTACTGCTTTTAAGGATGACTTAAGGGCATATACCGTTTCAAAATGAGTGTTATTAGTCCAGGTGGTATACTTCTGTATACCAATTGTTATTTTTGAGAAATGACCTATTAAAAATATTAGACATGGGCATATCGATCAAAGTGGCTGGACTAGTTAGTCTAACATACAGACCATAAGGTGGCAGTTCCCTCAGGTGTAACACAAAGCTCAATAGCAGAACATAAGACATTTATGGCGTGAATTACAAAATTTAAAAAAATTTAAAGTGCATTAGAAATGTGTTATGGGCAAGTGGTGTTGAATGCTAGTCAATCTAAAATAACACGTGTTGGTTGAGTCCTCATTACTTTAACATTAACGTAGTATTGCAAAGTTTAAGCATGTATTAAAACTGAATATATGGACAACCGGAATAGCTTCTTCTTTGTCATCTGTTGCTTGGACATATCAAGACTTCTCCTTCAGTTTTGTGCCAGTATTTGCCCTCACAGCATTAATTCATTCTTTTGTAGGTTATTACGTGTATACGGAGGCAAACTCGATGAAAAGTAATAGGACGTACAAAGCTGTACTGAAGAGTCCGTTGTTCGATCCTATGCCATCTTCTCAAGATGAATCCATACAATGTGAGGTATAATACTGAATAATCATCAACTATGTAACTTAACGCTACACTGTCTCTTTAATGACATAGGTGACATTTGAGGGTTTTCTCGTCCTCTGCCTATCTAACTACTTCATTTCCAATCTGATCTTTTTGAATGACCAATGCATCTATTTATCCAGTTCATGTAACAACAATAACAAAAAGGTCAACCTACAGAAAAACAACGGTACATTGGGTTTTGGATGTGCATGTGAGCCTCACATATTGAACCTATTTGATTACCCGTTGTTTATTATAATTAACACCCAAATCATTAACAATATCAATACATTTGGAGAGATATTGGTGGTTTAATTTCTATTCAGTGCGACTTTTAAAGTCAATAACATAAAATAACTGTGTAATACAAAATATATTAAACTATCAGGAAATATTCTTGGTTTTCTATTTGTCACTCGATTGACTTCAGAATTAAATCGAGTGTCCCAATTATAAATAATAAGATAAATAAGATTGAAACAGCCATTCCATGTACTTTAAAGATTGCATGAAGCAGAATTGGCACAATAACATTACAAACCAGATTATTTCATACGTGACTTTGAATATAGTATTTTGTTGACGTTCATCTAATTGAAGGAGATTATTTAATGACTTCCTGAAATTTCATGTCGTAAACAGACTGTCTAAAGTCATGATCATTCACGCCGCCGCAACAACACACCCCTTTTTTAGCGCCCGCCGCACTATCCATTCTTCCTACGTATCGATTTGAAAATATAAAAGCGGAAAGTCAATTTTCTTTGTCAAACCCCGTGACATTCTATCACTAGATTCCCGTCACATTATTCCTTTTTTTCTCGTCAAAAGGTGACATTTTCCGCATGTTTATGTTTTGCTTTATTTTATGATAGGTGACATTCTACTACCATCTTTTCGGTGATGGTATTGTATCTTTGTCTCTTTACGCCATCGATGAAGATGAGGATGAATCATCCTACATTTTTGGTCAAAGAAGCCAGAGAGGTGACCAATGGTACAAAGCTGTCGAAGTGATTCAAAAAGTTTTTACTAAAAGGTAATCTTTCTTGTTGTACATTTTTCTGATTTGTTGCTCGTTAATCATTTTTCAATGACGAAAAACTCAACCCGACGTATTTTGTACGTCGCTTAACAACTTGTAACCGGTAGTTTGTTAATTACCATTGAAAGAAAGTCCGAAGCAATTGATTCGCCCCTTGACCATGTGCAGTGGCGTAGGAAGGTACTTTTGAGTGGGGGGGGGGCTGAAGGCTGATGGCCGCCCTGGGGGAGGGGTCTAAGGGGGGAATTTTTTTGCATTTCCAGGTGGCCTCAGATGCAATTTGGTGCAATATAGCACACTTCAACACCCGGCCACTCCATTTTGTAAATACTTTTGCATTTTCACCTGGCCTTAGATGCAATTTGGTGCTCCAAATGAGATTTTTTTCTCCTTTGGAAATGAAAAAGGGGTTTTCTGACTTGCGGAGCGGGGGGGGGGGCGGAATGATACTTCCGCCCCATCATATTTTTCACTGGGGGGCTGGCGCCCCCCAGCCCCCCGGTTCCTACGCCCTTGACCATGTGTCTAGTATCTATTCCGTTCAGTATTTGACACGTGACACATCACTCGAAGTAACACTGGTATCATCACATGGCTACAGACTTGTTGTGAGAGGTCTGGGTTGAGAGGTTTATTAAGTTCTTGGGATTTTCGTTCCCGAGCTCTATGTTGGGTTACTTTTCTGGCAAATGTATTTCGACCTAAACGGCAATGAAAATATGAAAATAGTTTTCTCATGAATTTGTGCTGCATGTGAAATGAGGTCACATTATTCCTTTGTTAAACCTTCATCTTGTTAATGGCACTGAGATGAAATATTACTCCATGTTGCCGACATTGGATATCAAGACAATATTTGCACGAGCAATATCATAATAAAATGTGGTCCAATGTTTTCAACATTTTATTACACACAAACACGCAAAGTATACACAAATGTAATTAGCATGATGCATTTTGCATTAACCTCCCCCTCCTTATCGAAACAAAATTGTCTCAAAGAGGTGGGGGCACCCCTCCCCTTTGATCCCTCCCCAGAACTGACGGACAGCCCCCTCTAAAATTCCAAATCTTAACAGAGGAAAGAACCAATATGGTGTTTTGAAAGATCATATCAATATAAGCGTTAATTTAACTTAAATTCTCTGAATGGTGACAGAAATTTGGCTTATTCCCCTGACACCATGAAGGCTGACCACGCCGCTGATTCAGGAGAAACACACAGATGAATTATTACTTATGAGGACTATATCCACATCTTTTATAGCGCATATTTATCCCATTAAGTTAACGACACAATAAGTGTAGGGGAACATTAAAGTCTAATGTGATCAAGTGATGCTTATTTTGAATGAAAAAGTGCATGAATTGAGAGGAGACAGGTAAGTATCTTTGCTCTCAAACCAGAATAGTTATCAAGTTTTTAAATATTACGCAATGATGAATAAAAACCTCTTTAAACTTTTTTTCCTCTTTTTTCCCCCCCTCAGATATTATCTCCAATTTGAAGGTCAGATCAAACCATTTGGAAAAACCCTTATGGGGGATATAGCTATTGATGATATTTCTATGAGTCATAGTTGCTTTAATATCAATATCAGCAATCGAATCAACAATTACGAGGAATGTCTAGAACCCACTGCTACTACCGCTAGTCAGCCAGTTGTGACGTCACCAATAGCTGACTACTCTACGGCTGCCTTTGAAGAATATGAAGGTAGGTAAACCCACTGATCTGTACACTAACAGAGTTAGTGTACAGATCAGTGGGTAAACCCCATATCTATCCCTTATCGATCGTGGTGTGTTCCATTCTAAGAAAGGGGGACGGTTGCTTGTTGCGGGAGAGGAGGAGGGCCGGGAGAGGTGATTAGAGACGGAGCGGGGTGGTTATCGGTTGTAATAATTTTAGTGATTTGGAATATCGCCAATATGATTTGATATCTTCATGGCATATCATTTTGCCTTAATATTTTTGCCTATATATTTCATCCAATGATGGTATACAAACAATAATGACTTAGAGAGGTAAGAAAGGATATATATACTGATTCAAGTGACCTCTTGCAACGTCATGGAAGTACCAACAGCGGTTTATGAAGTGAATAAATCTTGTCGCGGAACCAGGTATAGACAGTTTTATATTTGAGTAAGTTCATTGTCTCTTTTTGGTTCCCAGCTTCAAAGAGAATAATACCAACTCCTTACGCGACCCAAGAGCTGACACAAAATTGGACAAATGAAACGAAGTTTCTTTTCACCCCCTGTAGTCAAATCGGTCAAACTGGCCCAAGTCAGAAACAATGTGACCTTTTCTACCTTCATTCAAATGTAACCGTACGTGTGCGTGGTGGCCTGCAGGAATGGGTCGTTCCACGAAGTGGCATTTACAGGTCAGTATTATACCATTGGCCTAACTGTAAACCTGTTATGAAGACTGTGTAAGGTAGCATAATTCCATATAAATGCCCCATTTAATTATACACAAAGTCGTCAAAGTAACATGGTCTCTAAAGAGTTGCAAGAGTTGTGTCGATATTACCTCCGTGTTCTGACTAGGTTTTCGTCACAAGCCGTTTTACTAACCAGTTTATAAACGATTATCCTACGCTGCATTTTGAAGGCCTAAAAAAACGGTCTAAATTCGATGTCCGAGATTTTCACACCACATGTTCTTCCATGTGTGCACTTTGACATCCAAGTCACGAAAACCAAGTCCTGTTTGTTAAAATATCGAAAAAGATATTCTCATGTAGTAATCCGGTACTTTTCCACGAAAATATCGATTGATTAACACAAGACTCTAAATGGAAAATGTTACCGGAACAATGAAGGATGGCGCTATTCCTTAAATAGTATAGCAGCGCCGTATATAGACACCGCTCTGGATGGTAGAAACAGTATGTCTGATAATATTCTTAATAGGTTAAGAAGCTATACTCTTCGTAATATCCTGGCATACTTTGGACGACCAAAGTACATTTGATAACTTCTTTAACTATATACTTTGAGATTAATACTGATATCTTTTTTGCTTCTCCATAAATTTGTAGTTTTACATTTCACTTTTCATGGCAATTAGAATAAAAGCACTTGGTGCTTCCGGTGGCAGTGGTGTCGAGAACCCAGGACCGTCCGCTGGAGCGTCTGCCCAGGCTGTCGTTAACCTTACTGCTGGATCCAAACTTCTGATTCTTGTCGGCCAAGCTGGACATAGCGCATGCTCAGAAAGGACCTTTCGCTTTCCCGGTGTTGAAACTATTTGTGATGGGATGTTGCCAACTTCGGAGAAACAACGTCTAGGAAACATCTCAGCTGGAGGAGGAGGTGGCGGTGGTGGAGGGTCTTATGTTGCTCTTTTGCGATCAGATAAACAGTTGGATGGTTCTGTAGGCTGGGACGAAAGTTTGTTTCCTTTAGTGGTCGCAGGGGGAGGGGGAGGTCTATCATTTAGCCCGTCTACTGACGGAACATCGACATCACATGGTGTTTTCAATGCCAGTTATAGTGGAATGGGTACCAGTGGGGTGCATGGTGATCCGGCCGCTGATAATGTTCCCGGTGCTGGAGGAGGATGGCATGGAAATAATCTGAATAATACAAACGGACTTGCACTGGTTTTTGGTGGAAGAGGGGGTCAGGGGTGCTGGAGAGCGTTTAAGGAATTCAAATGGCAGTTACCGGGTGGGTTCGGCGGGGGTGGGGGTGGCTGTACTGCTGGTGGGGGTGGGGGAGGTTATACAGGTGGTAATGCATCGTTGATCGATAGCCTTGCAGCTAACGGTAACGGAGGATCCTCGTATGTGTCCAACCTGAGCCTTTCACCTTTAGAAGGTGAAAGTGGGGCGAACCTCGGACAAGGGGAGGTGTTAATAGAGTTAGTGATAATGTGCCCTGATAAAACATTCGTACCGTTTCATAGTAGGGTGAACGCATGCAATATTCCAATCATTCCGATGTGGTGCTGGGTCGTTATCGTGATTGTTTTGTTAACATTGTTGGTTCTTTTGGGGTTTATCCTCTGGTGTAGGGTAGGGCTGAAGAGATCAGAGGAAGACAGGTTACGAGATGAACTTTCTCTTCTTAGGAAGAACGTCATGTCCGAAATAAATCCTCTTTACGGTGCAAGAAAATCGGTGAAAGAGGAAGATTTTCCAGAATTGCCAAGGAATAGTCTCAAGCTTCTCCATCCTCTTGGTAATGGGGCCTTTGGAGAGGTTTACAAAGGGGCATATTTCCCCTCCAGAGAGAAAAACGAATCGATCAGCGTTGCTATAAAAACCTTGAGCAAAGAAGCCACGGATGAACACAAAAATGACTTTCTAATGGAAGCCGTTCTTTTAGGAAGCTTAAAACATTATAATATCGTTAAACTCATCGGTGTATCATTTATCAGGGTGCCCAAGTTTTTAATCCTGGAGTTTATGGAAGGCGGTGATCTAAAGACATTCCTTCAAGCTAATCGTCCAACTTTTAATAATAAAACAACATTAAAAATGACAGATTTGCTAAGGATAGCGATGGATATAGTAGACGGTTGCAAATACCTTGAATCGCTACGGTTCATACATCGAGATTTAGCAGCTAGAAATATACTCCTGACATCGAGGGGGGTAGGAAGGGTCGCCAAAATTGGAGACTTCGGAATGGCCAAAGATGTCTATAAGTCGGAATATTATAGGAAAAGCAAAAATTCTCTTGTACCCGTCAAATGGATGCCACCCGAAGCTTACCTGGATGGAGTGTTTAGCACCAAAACAGATGTGTGGTAGGTGTAAAATTTATATTTTTTTTATATTTTTAAAGGCGGGAATGCAAACGAACCCACTAGAATGTAAACATATACTTTATTACAGTTGCGATGCCCTAGCAGCCCCCCCCCCCCCCCCCCTCCACGTCCACCAAGTAATAACATAACATTTTTCGACTAGACGTCGTTTGCACTTTCGCCAACTGTATTTTGTAAACGTTGTGTCCTTTTTTAGTTGAAATATGTCTCAAATATGGAAATCGTTAAGGTGTAGTCAATACGTTAAGAATTGTTTTCCCTACAATTTTGCTGCAATTCGTCATTTTGCTGAAACATCTTGTAATGATGACATTCTGCTGCGAACGTAATGAATCATTTTGTGGTCAAATGTTAAATTGGCGAGATTTATTAAGGGATCAAATTTATCATTTTGCTACAAATTGTTGAAATGATGACAACTGATACATTTATGATTGCGTCAATTTGCAGCAAAACAAAGTTGAATTTCCCACTTATTAGAATTCGAGAAGAAATCGGTTTATTTGTTGCAATTTTTAGTATATTTATTGAACAATTAATAATTTTGTTGAAAATTACTACAATATTTACAAAACATGTTCACGGCACCTGAACGTTTCCATAGTCTCAAAACTGTGTTACTATCATTATAGTCGCGTATGATTCAATTCAACTATAATAACTGGATTCGGTAAAAAAGAAAGAAAGATACCTGGTATTGGACTTAATCGAGTAATTCACTCGTTATTGGTCCATTCGTATTTACTGACTATTGCATATGTACCGAAACACGGGTAGCCAAACGTTTCGTACCCAGCAAAAACTAAACTGAGATATCAAGTATTATATGAAAATGTCGACATATCTGTTAGAATTTATAATATGATATAACTCTGATGAGATACATATGAGCTTGTCATAATTACATATTCTGGGCACGGCGAATTTTCATATTGTCTCTGTTGGGTAGGGATAAATCATTTACGCATGACTGTTTTATTTTATTATTTATTTTTATTCCTTTTTTTTCCAGGTCGTATGGTGTTCTTCTTTGGGAGATATTGACATTTTCTTACATTCCTTACCCTGGGCTGAGTAACCATGAGGTCATTCAGTGCGTTGCTAAGGGTGATAGGATGTGTCCTCCTAGATACTGTCCAAAACCCCTCAAAGCACTGATAGAGTCTTGTTGGCGAACAGAGCCAGAACTGAGACCGACGTTTGAATATCTTTGCGAACATTTAACACGCTTGTCCAGCTCAAGTGACGTCATATCGGTTACCATACCAACCCATGGGATAGACGTTGATCGCTGTCTTGTGTCGGCGTACTCTTATGAATCCGACCCGGAAAACGCCGAAACTAACCCCATGTTACCCCAGACGATTTACCCACCTGCTTCTACCCACTTCAGTATGGACGCGGAAGGGTATCTCCAGGCCGAATTTTCGAAACACAAAGCAGGAAGGAAAACATCGGTGAGGTTAGATAGTACTGAAGACGATTTTCCGAAAAGTGTTCAAATGAATATTTATGACAGCAGTGCTCCTACAAGCGCATCCATTCTTCAAGATGACGTGAACGGTGATTCTAATGAATTAAATCATGAATATTCATTTCCCCCAGTAAGCGTAGCACCAAAAGCAAATGTGGAAAGATCAGAAAGTTTAGTTTAAACCAGCTGTCCGCAAACGTTTAGGCCCACGACCCAGCATCTGACATGAAGGCTCAGCCTCGACGCCACCAGAATCCACCACTTGGAATCGATGCTCAAAATGGATGAAAGCTAGCTTGGTTTTTGGACTTGACGTTCAAAACAAATGATTAAATCGATCTCCGTCTGCAAGCTTCGAAAATTGTTGAGAAATGTTTCGACCATTGTTTTTTTTTTCGATCTTGCAAACCACTTTTGGGTCGCGCCTCATATAGTTTGCGGACCGTCGGTTTAAAGCGATAAATATTAAACAACAAAGTTATAATAGCTAAGAAGCAATAGTAAATTGTGAACTACCGTTTATGAGAAAAGTATTCCTTTTGAGATTTGACGACGCTATAATTTACTAATTGATATTAATAGTTCTTGCCATAGGTCAAAGGTCATCAGTATAGCCTCGTATATATGTTAAGAATTATAGGGAAAAAAGGGTCCTGCACAAGCATTTTAACTTTATCCATTTACCTAGCGCATGGTGTCATTCAGCCATATCTATGAACCCTCAATTTTACGATATGTGAATAATTTTAGAGATTCAAACCACCAACATAAAGAACTTTGTTATAACTTTTAGCAAATGTTAGCAACTTCAAATTTGATGAACTTCCATGTTCAGTCAACGATGAAATCCAGTAAAAATTCGTTATATGTTTGCTTTGTCGATGAATTACATTGCCTTATTCTCAACTCATATCGAACAGTATAATCAAACTATGCTTTATTATATACCCGAGTGTCTGGGCAATTTTTTGTTCAAGTTCAAGTTTCACTGGTAAAGTCGTTATGCAGTAAAAAATCGTCAAGCAGTAATTCTTCTTAACTTTGCATATTTTCATGAGCTTTGAAACCTCATAAAAATTAATATAAGAGAGCACATATATAGAATCCTGATCAAGGAATTTGAATTGTTTTCTTTCTTTACTTCGTTCCTCTTTTATCTCTCTCCAATCTATTTTCCAGCTACCTAAACTATATAATTGGAAACGTTTTAACATTGCGCCCCCTTTTCCCGTTAAAGGGGGGGGGGGGTGGGCAGGTACTATATGTAGCTCACCATCCATGCATGAATATGGTGTCATATGTGAAGTCAATTTATTTCATGTTAAGCAGACAAATTAAGTTGTATATTTAGGTGCAAGTTTTAATAACCATGGGTAGGATTGTCATCGGACTGTGTCAAGCTCATTGGCACCGGAGTTCGAGACAACGCCTAGCTCACAGAGTCCGAGAATGCGAGATAAGAAGGCTGGGTAACGTATACCGGTAAATTACAACTAAAGAGCAGAGTATTGATTCTGGACTAGAGTACTACAATCTCTTCCCCGGACTTATCTGAAAGATATTTGTGATTTGCTCTTTGAAAAGGATATTCCAGAGGGAAATGGAAGAGAAACAAGTACTTATCAATCAGGTGAAATTTGCGAGCAATTCCTGCCTAGCGTTATCAAGATATTGATGTTACAGATTGTATCATGAGTGAATTTGAAGCGAACATGTGGTGTGATGTCATAGTTGCAGATTGGCAGCAAAATGTTTGGTTTTTCTTCATATTGTCACTTTATTTGTTTTGACCTTAGATTGGATAGGGAATCCAACTTAACCTACAGACAAAAAGAGGATGTCAAGTTATCAATAAACCAAAGACTTTAGTGTGGTTTTTATTGAGATCCATCCCAATTTTATAATAGCAATAATAATTTAATAGGAAATTATTGTTACTATAAACAAAATAATCTTCAGTGTGCTTCTATGACGTCACACCTGTTTGCTTCAAGTTCACTTTGGGAACAAAATTTGTTAACTTGAAAACAGTACGAATATGTTCATCTTTGAAAACTAAATATTCCTAGGACTATCATTTGAATAGAAACCTCTCGACAGCTTCATTTCGTCATAACGAAATGTGTCAATGTGTGGAATTTAAATTATTTATGCTCAATTTTCAAACTTTGGTGATCTATAAGAATGCAAGAAAAAAAAAGCTTTTATTTTTTGGTATTTATAGCAGCAAAAATAGTATTCGATATCCGGTTAATTGTAACTGACTATTCATTTTACTCCTGAGAAGGCCAAAACAATATATACGATAACTTTAATGAATTTTTGTTTTCTTTTTATTGATTGTTAATGGCAGTAACAGAAAACCTTTAAAGCGACATTATAAAATAAATTCATTAAAAAAATATAAAATAATAAAACAAATAAATACAAAATAAATTCTACAAAGATAAATCACAACTGTTTGATAATTTGTGACCCCGCTCTTTTTAAATTTTCATAAATCAACGAACATTAATCAACAGAATATTCTGTTGGAAGGAAGTCATGGGGAGAAATTGTCATTACTTCTTATTCTCAAAAGTATCATTGACAACAGTCTAACAAAGTTAGGCAAATATTTTAACGTTTTCCAATAACCATGACAAATGATGATGGCTTAAACCAATTTCATTCTGACAACGTAATGAAAATCACCTACATAATCGTGAAATTGGGAGGGGGGGGGGAGGGTTCCTACCCAGGTTTGGTTGTTTGCGTAGATACCCTGAGTGGGGTGAAATATTTGCCCACTTTGTGTATACAGACGTGCAAAACAAAAGGAACCTTTCTCCCAGGATGTTGTTTTAAATGATCCAATATTCTGTTCTTAACAGGCCACACTCTTTATTCTTTTTAAGAATACCTTTAATCAGTTGTTCCCATCGTGCGGTAAATTACCCCGGGGCAATGAACCGAATTGGTCCGTGCCTGGTTGGAGGGTAGGGTTGGGGATGGGGGGGATGGGGGAGTGGTGCTACTGCTGACGACAGAATCATATTGTAACATGCTGTGATGTACTGCGGTGTACTTCTTATACGTAACAGTTGACATACGGTACTACACAAGGTGAATAAACGAACCGTTTCACATAAACATAAGGGAATGGGCCTAGGAGGAGAGGGGTATTTTGGGTAGCGATGTCGAAAAGGTTGGAAACAACGTTCGTAAACGAAACTAAATGATATATTAAAATCACGTTGTTTTATAATCCTAATTTCCATGCCATGCTGATCTGAATTCGGTTTAGTTATACATGTATAGAAATATAAATGTCTCGCATGCAAAAAACAGAATCCCAGAATGGGAAGTGGGTATACGACCGAATGGACAGCCTCATCGGTGTAACTCTTAAAAATGTAAACATACTGTCATGACCAATCTCCCCCTCCCCCACCCACCTCCGTCCCACCCTGATTTTTCCTCCCAGTTCAGGAAATTCAATATAAAGTTGATTAGAAGTTTATGGTAAGGGAACTAACACCTAAAAATAGGTCAAACATAAATAAATAAATGCAAAATCAGTAAGCTTAATATGTTCATATCGATATTAATTATAATAAGTAGGCCAGTTGTCAGGCTGGAGCATGGAGGCCACCCCACCCCCCTCACAACCGACTAATGTGCCTCCTCCACGTGTCCTCTTCTATTGTCATATATCAGGTGTCCTCCTCTATTGTCATATAGCACGTGTTTATTGTTGTCATATATCACGTGTTCTCTGTTGTCTTACATCTCGTCGAATGAATATATATTATCTATATTATACCCAGCCATATCGAGAATCGTTCATTATGCGTACCATTGCATCATTGTAAGGCCCATAGAAATCTTGCAATAACTTTTTTGTCTCCGGTAAGATTCCTCCAATTTTTCTCACTGCCTTCTTATTTGAATTTTTAGCATCTCCTCCGCACATTGAGGATAATGTCCTCTCGTCTACGTCATCTAAAAAAGTGGGCAAAGAACCGAGAGCGGAAGTAATTATGCATGGATTAATTGAGACACGGTCAGAGGAAGATATTAAAAAACACGGAAATATGGCGAGAGATTAAATAGATATAGAGGAGCATGTGCATTGCGAATAAATTCCCTTTTTTTTTGCAAGGGACTGGATCTCAACAGATATATATAAATATATGTAAGTATACATGTATACATATACATATATGAAGAAACATATATTTTATATATTATTATGTTTGCTATCCTTCTTAGATTGAAAAGAAATATTAAAGACCATTATCAAGAGACGTAAACACTCACCTAATTCTAAAAAGGTGAAGAAATTCTGCAGAACTTTCGGACAATTTTCCTGCCACTCATTTATCCTTGTAATGAAAAACTGTTCCCTTGGAAACACATCCAGCCAATGACGTAGAAATGTGGAGTATATACCTACTTTTAAGCTCTATACAAACAGAAAACAGAAACATTAGGGGAAAAACAATGACACAATAACAGGAATGTAGAGAGGGCAGAATTCTCAACTACTTCTATTCAGACCTCTCCGTACAACATCAAATACCCTCTACTTACAGGCAATACATACACCATCCAACATTAATGTTTAACCTCTGTGTACCACATTGCTGCATATGTTGATTAATACAAACATTATTGGTTGAAAATAAACCTCGAAACATTCGAATCACGAAGGCGAGGTAGAGGGAGAGGTAGAGGGAGATGGAGGGAGGGGTGGAGGGAGAGGGAGGGGGAGAGGGAGGGGGAGAGGGAGAGAGAGACTTTTGAACAGATAAACATTTGAGGAAATTAGTAACGAATTTTGAAAACTTACGAAAGACCTGTCTGTGTCTGATGCTTTCCAGTACAGACACGAAGTTTCGTTAAAATGTTTTTTACATGATTGAAACTTCTGCATGTATCCTTCAGTTAACTGATGGAATATCTGTGGAGATTGTTTTCGGTGTTGAGAAATACCGATTGGTCGATATAAATAGTCAGAATATCCACTGTAAATAAATATAAATATATAAATATTCATGTCCGTTTGTGTAAGATAATTCCTTAACACGGGGGGTGGGGGAGGGAAGCAGTGGGAGCGATCGCTCCCCCCCCCTTTAGTACCCCGAAAAAGTCAAATTTAAGTAAAAGCAGGAATTATCATTAAAGCAGTCTTTTCTTACCCCTGAAAGTTCGTCTTCTACGTACGGAGGCTTAATAGGGACATATAGGAAGGAAAAAAGGTGTCCTCAAATCTCAAAATTGTAACTTTTTATCTCAAAATTGTGCCTTTTTATAAATTGACTTTTTATCTTTTGGATCCTTTTAAGTCAAACTTTTGAGATAAAAAGTCAAACTATTGAGATATAAAGCCAAACTTTTGACTTTTAAAGTAAACATTTTGATTTGTTTTTTTTTTGACCTTTCAAGTCAACAATTTTTAGATACAAAGTAAAACATTTGGACTTTAAAAGTCACAAGTTTGACATGAAAGATCAAATTTGCACTTTTTGACCTCTTAAGTCAAAATTTTGATATAAAAAGTCAAAATTTTGATATCCCTTGGTTTGACATTATTATACTCTTTTTTTACACTCTAAAAACAGAAGTGCTAATTTAGTAGCTCCAACGCGGTGCTAGTCATCAATTAGCACTTTAAGAGCTAGTATCTAAAACTTCAAGTGTTAAATAACTTGCACCATACCACAGTGCTATCGCCGTAGTTGTGATGCACTGCACTTATTAAGTGCTGGAAGTTTCGTATTAACTTTTGATTGGCTGAAGGCGTTGACGTCAGTAACATGCAACAACGCTATTG
>KN885386.1:71992-102375 GCA_000934455.1 Apostichopus parvimensis | reverse complement strand
TTTGAATATGCTGGAACTCTGGGTATGGCACGAATCCACCCAGTTGGAAAATTATTATTCTTGTTGGAATATTTTGATTCTATACCCCCAATCACAAGACCCTAGCAACATCCCTTGGTAATATGCATGTCATACATTCTTGAGACTAATAGCTATTTAACAGATTAGAGTTGGAAGGAGAACACTAAATCTGAATGAATAGCTATTTTTTTAATTTTAAGAGTCCTGGTGATAGAAACCCATCAGCCAACACTTCCCTCTGACCAACAATACAATGATACAAAAATGCACTCCCTAAGAAAACGTATTAAAATATGGACCTACTGCAAATTTTGGACATGTGGACATGAAAACTAAAACAATAATTTCCATTCTGTTTATCCATAAATGATGGAATCAACTTGGAATGAGATGATTTTATTACTGATAGATTAAGATGGAGTGACCTACCATCTGATGAGTTGAATTCTACAAATATTTTCACGATGATCTCGGCATCTTCTTCCTCTCCTTGTCTCTCTTGATAGATGACCACTCTATTGACCGAACCGTACCGTCCGCACTCCTCCGTCACCTCACCCTCCAGCTCATCGTCCAGGTCTTCCACGCCTACCATGTTTCTTAAGACAATCACCTGCGACAGAAAAGAAGTCTCTGTAAGACTGACGGGAACTTGTTTGATCCACAAGATTTACAAAATATATTGATGGTGACAGGTCATGGCACTCATGAACAAAGATATTTCAAAGACAGGAGGAACATATTTGTTAAAGATAATCTTTTGACTAGACAGTGGATCTGAGAACGATTGTTCAGATAATAGCGGTAAGAAGATGTCACCTGACAAACTGAAAATTCAAACACGGTATCCGTATTACATCTGAGATGCAGTATTGTCACACCTCAAAAAGGTTTTTTCAGCACTCTCACAACACCATATAAAGTTGCCGCCTATGTAAACGAATTTCATGGCCACCAGCTCTCCCCCTCTCAAATGTGAGGTAACTTTCATTCAATTTTAGGAAATGACTCAAAAATTCCAGATGATCATGTGCTATTCTTTTCCAAAGCACAGAAATTTCTTTCTATTCTGGCATTACATTTTATGTAATATCTCATTTATGGCTGATTAAACTTTGTTTGGTTATCCTTTATTACCTGTAAAATGGTTGATCAATACAGGTTGTCATGACAATATCTGAATGTATGGTCAAATGCTGTGTTTTGCATTGACTTTGCCAGAATCTAGTTACCTTTGGAAACTGTACTCTTACTTTAGCCTATTAAAATGGTACTAGGAATGATGAATGTAGGCAAACACTTTAAAGGTTTGCCGATGAAACAGCAATGTTAAATTAACTGCGCACACAAATCTCTGTATTGGATTAAAGGGAAACCAATTCACATATCAAATGAAAGAGTATCCCAAAGTATGCAAATATGACAAACCAACTCAATACATAACGAAGAGCTCTGTAAGTCATATAGCGAGAGTCCTACAAGAACCACACCAACAGTCCTCGTAAGCAGAGCTATCGACCCCCCCTTCCCCCCCCTCCAAAAAAAAAACATTTGGATGACTCTTGAGTATTGCTTGCACCACAGAGTGTGTTGAGTTTCTGTTACTTATATCTTCACGTTCTCCTGCTCATAAATAATAATAATAAATTACATTTATAAAGCGCTTAATACAGCGTTTCAAAGCGCTTAACAGAGTAGGAAAGAGACAAAGGAAACCAAGGGAAAAAAAAAAGAAGAAACCATGGGCCTTTAATTGAATGAACCACAGCCTCAGACAATCACCTGTGAGCTTCTTTGTAATCGTTGCATAACCATGTGTCTAGCGCTTGTTCCTGATATCGTCATGTTCTCCTGCTCGCTGAGAGACTGCGGTTGATCGGCTTGTTCTATCTTAACGTCCTCTTCCTTCACAGCTACTTGAGCAGTCACAGATATTACTGGCTGATGTACCACTATCGGTCCAGAAGTTGTGACAGTTACGGTGGGAATCGGAGGAATGGGTGTGACACCTATGAGATGGATGGGAGAGATGAGAATAACAATCATGAGGATGGGAGAGAGGAGGTAGGGAGAAACACATTCAATGAAGTTTGGCAATATTTGAAACTATTCCACATCAACATACCAGAAATAATGCAGTTCAATAGCTTGACATGTTATCTTCATTTTCTATGGGAAGAAACAACAGCAAGGATAGACTCCTCCAAAATGAGGAATTCAAGAATATATCTTCAGTAACTTGCCACCTTATTTTCCGAGCGCAGCAGCATTAAGTTGTAACTAACTTGGGTACGTGACTAAACCCATAACGTTGTTAATACAAGGACACTTGAATTATGAAATGGTTTGATCATTCAGTAGACTGGTTTGATACTACCACTGAAATAGATTTGATATTACTTTGAAAACTACCAGTGATATTGTTTGTACTAATAGTATCACATGTTACATGCCATACTGTCTAGTCATAAATCTCATGGTATGATACTACCAGCAAACTCATTTGATACTACTAGTATGGGCACAGCAGGTGCTCTACTGCTTCACTACAGACCTTAAGGTCCTCATGGCCCAGCTATACATTTCAAACTGATTCAATCTACTCACCTGTGATCAAGCCCGGTGCATTGGAGGCCATGACAGCTGGAGGTAGCATGCCCATTTGTGGGTTTCCTAGAAGACCATGGTGCTGTGAAAGTCCAGCTGTCAGGATGCTCTGTGGGGCAGTGGCTGTTAGGTTGAGGGCAGCAGAGACCGCAGGTGCTGTTACAGCATCGAGGGCCTGAATTAGGGGAAAAAATTACTGAGGAGTTAACAGTTATATTTAAACCTCCTATGTTAAAACCAACACTGCTTCTCTAGAGTTCTGGCCATTAGCAAGAGTGTAACTTGTTTCTGTACAAATCTTGTCGTCTATTTTTTCAAATAGTCAACAGTATTAACAATTTTTCATTAAAATCAAAACAGTAATGCCTTAAAATTTAAAAGTGAGTTATCTCCACCAGTTTCTTCCAGTTAGCAAAGTCTGAAGATGACCTGTTTTATGTGTAAATTGGCACTATTGAACTTGGGGCACTGAATTGCAGAAGTTGACGAGACAATTAAATACTACAAATAAAACCTAAGGATTTTTGTCTTTTTTTAAAAGTCCATTTTTACCTGAATCTTTGCAGTAGCTGCTGCAGCAGCCACAGCAGCTGCCGGGGGTAACGCCTGGGGTGTAGATGGTCCACTGGTACCACTGGGAGGGGTGATAGACTGAAGAAGATGAAAAAAGGAAACTTGTTACTTTACTAAGATCATAAAGTTACCAAACAAATCTTAAATGCAATAATTAGTTGAAAAGTTAGTATAACAAATTTATCAATCAGTTTAAAGACATTCATGTATGCAGGGAGCATATATGTGACATTTTAATTACTGAGCTCTAATAAGCCAAGAAATTGATGAGGTAGTCAGAGCTTGTGACATGCATGCCTGTTGTCAATGGTTTGAATTTTAATTGATGGTTTGGGAAATAATATCTTTAAATAAGAATTTTGTTGGGATGGTGTATACCCAACTTCTGAGAAGTTAGCAGAAGCCAGGAAATAAAACATTCCAGTCAATCTTTGCAGATAGAAATCAGACACTGTTATTGATGGAACAGGTCTGACAATGAATCTGCAGATATAATTGCTCAATCAGTACAGAAAGCAAAACATCTGTCTCTTGTAAGTCACATTCAGAAAAACAGATCTACAGAGCATAAGAAAGTTAAATTGATAAGCCAGAATGGCTACCATAACTCTTTACACAGTTTCAAGCTGCTCATGTAAACAACATTTACAACTTTACAACAAAAAAACAAACTGTTGTTACTTTTTAATTTTTTATTGTTGTCACTTTTAAAAGGTTTCTTGTTCACACGCGACAGTCAATTGGCACCGACACTCGCACATAATTTAATCTGACCAGTATTGATGAAATCATTTCCAAAGGTTATTTTACTCACACTGTAATTCATTAAATAATATTTCTTTTCAAAACTTGACTCTTTTCACTGAAACACTGTGTGCTTAGGTTAGGGTTGCTGTATGTGAAAGCACATTCTGCTCCCCCAAAAAACAACCCAAAAAACCCCTTCCCATATAGGATTGTCTACACCAAGATAATCTTTGTATACAAAATAAAATAAAACTGTTAGCAAACTGCTTATCCACTAGAGAGCCTGTGTAGGAGAATGTGTAAAAGTAAGTTGGCCTGACGTTTCGATCCTAGCATGATCTTCTTCAAAGGCTAAATGACAAGTAACAGTAATAGATAATCTTTGATTAGATTATTTATAAAATGGAACAATGGAAATGTTCACAATCATGTTTAGAAAAGTGAAATGAGTTTTACTTACTCGCCCTACTCTGAGGTACTGCCCTCCAAGGTCAAAGAGGTTCATAGACGCAATGGCATCTTGAGCAGACTGCATGGTATCATATTCGATAAAACCATAACATCTAAAATAAAGACAAATAAAGCACAGGCTATTTTCTTTTATCTTTTCAACCTTAATCTGAGCCTGCTTACCCACCCAGATGACAAGGTCGTTTACAATTATTAGATTTAATTTTAGATTTCTGAGGAAGAAGAGATGGAAAAAACTTGATCCACATTAGTGGTCTCTAGGTTTGGTAAGCCATATTATCTGTTAACATAAATTAAACAACTTAATAATTAAAATAAAAATAAACGCAGCATTGTTACGAACGCAGGATTCTGCGTCCGGGACGCAATGTTTTGGCCAGGGACGCAAACTCTTCAAATTGCTTGCGTCCCGCGGACGCAAACTTTTTTTTGAGAAAAAACCCCAAGTATACACACTCACAACTAGGTCAACGGAAAACATAACAAAACACATTTTGAATGAACATCTTTCATTATTTCTTTTCAAAAAACCACAACTTCTTCTTACAAGAACCAAAAGTTCTCCTACTCCTACAGATCATTGAATTTGTTTGAAAATAAATATATCATAACGATCAACCGCAAGGTACAGGGTTAACAACACCCCATTACAGAGATTTTCATGCTAAAAATAGACAATGATGCTTTTCCAAATTTCCCGTGATTTGATTGGTTAATAGTCCCTATCCATTGTCTGTGAAAATTCTTGCACCTGTAGTGCTCAATGAACACGGAGTATGTTGTTTAACAACAATTACTTGCAAAGTCACTTTCCCTGTGTAGAGGTTTGCGGTATAGGCTATCATGTGTGTGCACTCCAATATCATAACGTTAGGCCTTGTCACATACAGTACGTATACATACCTTTTGACAACGAAGAGGCACTTGCATTGTTTCTTAGACTATCACGTAATATTTGAAATATTGTTTTGATCAGAAAATGTTAATGAGTGGAGACAATCTATGAATTTTGTGGGAAGCTAACATCTCTGATCCTGAGCAGGATATTTCAGCTCACAGTATGTTGCTTCTCTCTGAATTAATAGTTGCTAATGTAACATGTGCATTCTAAGTTACCATCAGTAGTTTCTGTTGCAAAAAAAATTCGCGGTCCAATTAACCACGTGCTTCAGTAAATGTTATTTTTGCGCAACATTCGTGTGTAAACTACTGTACTTTAGAACATTAAACTGATTTTTTTTTTAAATCTACATTGCGTAAAAAGCTATTCACATAGACCTACTGTAACTTTCGTATAGATGATTTTTTGCAAAGAGCCCAGGATAAATGTTGGATCAGATTTTAAGGATTTGCGCATGTGTAGTTGAAAATGAAGCTCGAACAGGCTTGTACATATGCACACTGTAGGTACTGGGAGTTTTGAAGAGTTGGTTGTTGGAATCGCTGCAAGGTCAAAGCACGGAGCTACTACGGAGTTGGCGCGTAGGGAAGTAGAAGGACGGATGAAGGAGGGGGGACTGGGGGTAAAAATGGGTTGAAACGGCAGGGTGGTCGAAAGGAGGGGCGGGCTGGGCCGCCCCTGCAAAACAGCGAAGTTAAGGCACTAAGCATTTCTGCCCTATATATTGTGTATAACATTCTCAAACTATAGGCAGTGATACTACACTAGTATTAGTAACAGTAGGGCATACGATAAATGTAATTGGTTTTCGATCGGGACGCAAGCTTTTTTTCCGGGACGCAAACTTTTTCGGGGGCTTGCGTCCCTGGGACGCAAACTTTTTTTCACTAATAACATTACTGAAACGTGAAAAAGTATTCCTTCTATGCCACGACTAACCACTGAAGACACAATAAGAATGCCATGACTAACCACTGAAGACTAAGAATGAATTAACAATAAAGCCGAGCATTGCTTCAAAGGAGCTTAGAATATCATCTTGCTTGACATTGTCAATTATGAATGATCCCTGAAGCTGAAGGAAACGATGAATGTCGCTTAAAATAACTAAAGCCTGAACAAAGAAATAACTACTTCCTCAACCTTCCAGAAAAGAGAAATGTGTTACGAAGCAGTATCCACCTTGCTCTCTAGCTTTAATTCCTAGAAGTCAAGACCTAGAGAAAGAGAAGATTCAAATTCAGTGTGAAGTTAAACAATATAGAAAGAAACTTACTTATGTTTTCCAGTTGCAGGATCTGTCGGTAGTAAACATGATAAAATTTTCCCGAATGCTTCAAAAACACTGTCAAAAGAAGAGAAAAAGTGTTTTTTTATCAAATGTCAATATTACTTTCTGTCACAAAGTTGTCTATATGCTAGGAACAAAATCTACAAACCACACTTTGCACAAGATTAAAACAAACGTCCACCCTTCCCCCCACCCTACCTTATAATAAACTTTCACTTTCAGTCACAGAGAATACTGGGTGTTTACATCTCTTTACATGTGTTTACATGTGTTACGGGTGTTTACATGGGTTTACATCTCTTTACATAATTTTTAAGAAACGAAAAGAAAATTTAAACACAAACTATTTACTATATAAGTATATTTTATGATGAAGAAAGTGTTTGTCATTGTGGCATCACTAACCTTTTTCATTTGGTTGGTGGTTAGGTAAAAGGGAAGGGGGTCCTGATGGGCAATGAGGGTCTCATGGGGTTGGGGGAAGGAAGTGTTGGGACATGTGAGTTCAGATTGGATTTAAATAGCATACTACAATTCATAAAGATGTTTTGCAAATGCAACAAGATTTTTAGTTTAGAAGCCTTCACAACGGGACTGCTTCTGTGACTACAACTTCATCGTTACCATGTAATTTTTGACATAATATGGACAAACTACAAGATTACCATGAAATGTTTGGGATAGCTGATTACATCACTGATTTAATTTGTTGCCATTGATTTATCGGGTATTAGTTGCATTGCTCCACAAATAAGGCTATTTTAAAACTCTATTTCCCCCACCTTGAAGTGGAACAGGGACAAGCTGGGGGGGGGGGGCAGGTACAGCTAGGGGAGGGCTGGTTGTGTCACTGTTGCTGAACACAGCGTCACTAACCTTTTGATGTCTTCAGAAGACAGGTCACTGTGGATTGATGCTACGTATATTCTTGGGTAAGTCTTTGCTTCTTCAATGATCTGGTCTACGACAGGCTGAGCTTGAGGCATGTTGCTTGGTCTGCCAACCTTTATAAAATAAACAAAAAGACAACATAACAATAATAATCATCATAATAAATGAGATTTATATAGCGCCATATCAGTAGACAAAAGTCACTGCTCAAGGCACTTTACAAAGAAAGCAGATTAATTTACAAAAGAACAAGTGAAAAGATGGGTCTTAAGTAGACTTTTGAATGTAGAAATGTTTGTCTCATACTCATCCAAGGTTCCAACAAGTGATGAAGATAATCTTCAATAATTTACCTATATGGATCCAAACAAGTGAAGCTTTCACAAAACAAAACTGATGTTGCAGAACTTGTTCAGTTCAAGTATTTTTTAACTCTGGTGGAATAGTTATTGTCAGATTTCTCGTCATCAAACTCCATCAAATTGGTTTTAATTTCTCACTTAACTATACAGTATCAACTAACTCTTTCTGACTTCAATTCATCAATTCACTTCTTCAATTCATTTGAAATCAATTTACAACCTATATTTTTTGGTAATATGTAACATGTTGGAATGGTGTATACCTAACTTCTGGGATATATCAAGAAGCTAAGAAATAAAACATTCCAGTTTATCTTTGCAGGTAGAAAACAGCCACTGTTATTGATGAAACAGGTCTGACAAAGAACCTGCAGTTAAAGGTGTGTACATATCACAAGTTCACAGTAACAACAATTATAATGTACACCAGTGTAAAAAAAACATTGATAGTCTATAAGCCGGTTTTATGTGTTTTTTTATTTCTGGCTTGTCAAATCTATGTTAATGAACACTTCAAAACATCATACAAATACACACACACAAACCAAAAATACATCGAAGAAAGAAAAAAGAAAAAAAAGAAAAGAAAAGAGAGATGATGAGAACAATAAAGGATCACTAACCTTGATATTTCTTCCACCAACCATGACTCCGTTCATCTGATCCAAGGCCATCTGGGCAGCTTCGGGAAGTTCATACTCTACAAATGCAAAACCTTTGTGTTTCATGGTGGCAGGGTCCCAGGACATGTTGATATTCTTGATGGGACCAAACGGGTGGAAGGCCTGTCGTATCGTGTCTTCCTTAAGCTCAAAGCTTATGGATCCAACATATACACGACACATTAAAGCTAGCGCCCTCTGTCTCTGGGCTTGTACTTGGAGATTGGACATTTGCTATTAAGGGGGAAATAGATAAACGACGATAACAATGGAACCAAAACAATGGTAGCATTTTGGTATCAGCGAGATTGTGAGAGGTTTTACTCTCTTCATTATGACTTGTAATAATTATATCTTTTAGTCTTACATTCATTGCAGGAAAGATATAATACATTTTTAAAATGAACGATGAAACACATATGCAAACCTATCAAATTTAAAGAGGACTAAATAGAGAAATGTAAAACCAGTTTGAAAATCCAAGCCGTTCTAAATATTATGTCAAAATAAAATAAAACTGTTGGCAAACTGATTATCCACTAGAGAGCCTGTGTAGGAGAATGTGTAAAAGTAAGTTGGCCTGACGTTTCGATCCTAGCAGGATCTTCTTCAAAGGCTAAATGAAAAGTAACAGTAACAGAAGGGACCAAAACACAGGATCTTCTTCAAAGGCTAAATGAAAAGTAACAGTAACAGAAGGGACCAAAACACACACAGAATACAGACAGGTTAATGCGCATGGTGAACACAATGAGATGGATGAAAGGCGATTAGTAGACAAGGGATGGAGAGAAGAAAGAAAGACACCAACAGGGAAGAGAGGTAGGTTTCTTTCTTTCTTCTCTCCATCCCTTGTCTACTAATCCCCTTACATCTAGTAAGGGGATTACATCTAGAGTAGTAGACAAGGGATGGAGAGAAAGAAAGAAAGAAACCAACAGGGGAAGAGGAGAGGTAGGTTTCTTTCTTTCTTCTCTCCATCCCTTGTCTACTAATCCCTTGTCTACTAATCCCCTTACATCTATCTCTTTGTGTTCACCATGCTCATTAACCTGTCTGTATTCTGCGCGTGTTTTGTCCCTTCTGTTACTAAATATTATGTAAAGGCGAAGCAAATGAGCGCAATAGCAATGGATTGTTTGTACAACTTACACAGGGTACTTAAAGAAATGTTTTTAAATAAAGTGATGTTGTATTTGTTCTTCAGTTCCACAAAGGTACACATACATTAGAATACTTTACCTTTTTTAAGAGTAAATTAAAAGTAGCCATCTTTAAAGAAAGTTTATCTACCCCCTCAACTTAGTAATGTCAACTTAAAGGAGGGAAATGGGAGGGTGGGTGTTACCGAGGACCTAGGTAACTCTTTGGACGATCATGGGAATGAATGTCCACTATGCTGAAACCCCTCCAATGGTACATAACAAAGGATCATTCTTGTAGCATTCTGTGATGGACACAATGGTGAAGAGGAGGGATAGGTAACATAGTAAAGTGAAGATAGATGTACCTGTTGCTGATGGGCAAGGGTCTGCTTGACAAGAACACTTTTGATACTTTGCTCCATGGCAAACTTCTTGGCCTGCATCACCATTTCCTGCTGGTCTCCTTTCAGGACTGGTAAACCCGTCAGGGTGGGCATACCTGGGATATTCAGTTCGTCCCTCTTGGCTCCAGGGCCAGCTAGAACCGGCCCAGTCTGTTCAGCTATCAAGAGAGGCGATGGGCTCCTGGCTGTCGGCACTGAAAGATAATCATAAGGTTTGATCATAGTAGGGATCCTTGTGTGTTTCAATGAGTGCATATATATTCAACAAACCCATTTGGTGACAGAGGATCAACGGCAACAGTTCAAGGGGACACTTGGTTGAAGTTTGTCACTGCAGTCTGCAGAGAAAAGACCCAACCAACATTTTGGGTAATTTATTTTTATTAGTTTAAGAATCTGTAATAGTTTGAGGAGTCAGTACTCCAACCATTTTGAACAAATATGGCTTAATAGAAAACTTACAAATTATGGTGGAAATTTGTCACCAAATGGGAATGAAGATTTAGTTAGCTGTTAATCAGGAAAATCACAAGACTCTAAAGGGAATGACAAAATTGATAATGGTCCACAGAAAGTATCAATGAGTGTAAAACCAAATCTCTAGTTGATCAGCTTTGGTCTCCTCAATCATCGTCATCTCTCTCTCGTAACTCTGTTACGGTTCATTCCACATTACCCATACACATATACACACGCAGCTGCCTACATGAAAAACCTCTACCACTATCATTCACCACACAGATCTACGACGTCGTCGAGAAACCAATTCAAACAATTCAAGCATAATTCCCGCCCCCACCAAAATGGATTTACTCAGGTCGTTACCAATCCTCTCCCTTGCAAGGGATGGATGCCTGCATTCCTAAAGGATGAATGGCTTGAGTTGCAGATCTTCACAAGTCGGCCAATGGCCTTCAGCCACTGAATATGTTAACATATAATGCACAAAGAAAGAGAGAGAAAAACAAAAGAGAAAAGAAAAAAAGAAAAAAGAAATGCATTGTTTTCATATGCATTGGGAGTTCCTTTTTCGTTTTCACAATTAGATTCTCTCCTTTGAGTAGCACTGTCACATACCGTTAGTTTCTTACCTTACCTTAGCAACCATACACTGTATACACAATAAGGTAACAGGTGGCAAAGTGAAACACTTGCTCCCAAAGATTGGAAGATATGCACTATAAAGTAATATTACTACTCATGTACAGTACACCAATGAACCTGACATCCATTCTTTCCCTTAAAACAAACCATTGGTTATGCGATCCAAATGGAGTAAAACCCAGCATCATCAAACTATTTAGCCTGCTAAGTTCCATGAAATGCGCTGTTCTATACAAGGGTCCAACCTACCTGGTTTACAAGGTAAAGGTTCAAAACTTAAGCTTTAAACATGCTAAAAACATGTAAATATCAATTTCAAGAATTATGGGCAATGCCCAACACAAAATTGACATTGTGTATGATGCATCAATGCCATAATGTTTCATGGAATACACACAGTATTTCCATACTTTTGCAACCCCTTTTACACACTATAGAAATCCAATCAGTATGTATCAATGCCCCATCTTTGCTGTTGAACTATTTTGCTGAGATACTGGCCTAAATTATCTACTTAGACAGATATAGCTTGTGTTGGTAGATATTGTTTGCAAACAACGAATATTTAACAATTGCATGCGTAAAGTGATTTTTCTGTAATTCTGTAACTCCACTTAGGACTTTGGCCGTAAAGGTAGAAAATCATTCAGGTGAATTCGGAAACAAAAATATCTGAAAATAAAAGTTAATTCCTAACTTAGTAATGATAATGGATGCATTATTTATGGGTATAGTAGCAAGCTAGCATGTACTGCTAATGTAGGGATGGGAGATCTTCCAACCATTAACCCTGACATGTACAGATCCAATGTGTATGACGAAACAATCGCATGATTTGATACACCTAAAAGATAACAACCATAGTCATTTGAAAATTCCCGATTGACTCTGTGACTTTTAAGCTCATATTTATGTATGCCCTTCATTTTAAAGCTGGAAAAGGTCAGACAAGCAAGTTCTACAGAAATTTTGATTTTTATATAATTTTTTTTATGGGGAACACATTTTGCTGAAAAGAGACAAAATCAGAGAAGTTATGAGTGTCAATCGTTTCTCGCTAAGAGTGGCCAATGCCTTCTAAAGCAGACATCTGTTGCGCAATAGTTATAAAACCCCTTGGTTGTGCGGAGGGTTATCTGAAGAACAATAAAAAGAATGGGGAAAGAAAAAAGAGTGTCTTTATCTCTTCACTGGAACAATAAAATCAGAGAGGCAAATTACAACAGAATGCTACAGAACTCTCATGACATCGAAACATTGACAAACAGCTTTTACATTCACAAGCCAGGGAATTATTTAATGCTCAAATTTCATGTAGCAGTTTTTCAAGGCTCTGGAATTTTGTCTCATACGGAGTACTACTGTTCATAGGTTCCCAAATTGCCGCACAAATTTCACAAATATCAATTTGCATCATTTTTAATTTGTTTCCCTGCCGTTCTGCAAGCTCACTATGGATGGAGGAAGCACAAATCAGTCTAGATTCTGAATTTAAAGGTACTGTTGAGAGAATGGCTTAGGAACACATTCACTTTGGAAACATGAACCCATCTGTTTGTTTCTGGTAGTTTCTTATAATTTCAGAACTAAGACACATGTTCTAGGTAATAAATCTTCCTAAAAACAACTGTTAACCTTCTTTAAAAGCCACATTTTATGTTAGACTTTATTCTGGTATCATTTTTCGTCCAAGACAACATACTCAAGTTTGAAGAGACTAAAATGCATACAGTACTACCTATATATTCAGAGTATTATGCTTTCACAGTCATAAACTAAGAAACAAAGTTTAGTTCAATTGAGCAGGATTTTCTTTAGAAGTAACAACTTAATTTAGTCATCACATTTCTTTCAGATGAAGAAGATGCGTCACATTTTCAGAACTAAATTCCTGACATGACTGAAAGCCGTTGAAAACAAATCTGTTCATATCATATTTTCTACATAAAAAAAAAATTCCAAAAATGTAAACATGGCACCAGGGACTTGTTCAAATGCAAATTTGATCTCATGTCTGCTTAGTTATTCATGACCCAGCATTCAGCTGTTCATTGCGGGCAGTGTTCCATAAAAGCCAATCTGCGGACAAGGAAATTCATACAAGAAGACGAGAAAAAAAGAACAAAAGAAGAGACGTTGTTAATTAACTCGTGTACCACTATTCATGATGGAGAACTTTTTCACACTGCTAAGGTTAACAAGATTACCTGTTTAATTTACTACCTTTGATGTCTTGTAAATACAAAAGAACATAAATAATCACCAAAGCTTACTCATACACTCTGTAGGCAAACCAAATGTCAAGTATGAGCTGTTTGGTACTCAAGTTGCACCTTTTCTAAGAATTTAGTGAGCGACTTATTGATACGCGGAATCGCAAAGATCCTCTAAGATCAGAAATATAGCAAAACTAGAAACTATTGTCCCATTTTGCTTTAATGTAAAATCACCTAGCCTATGCCACATAGTTTTTGTGAATGGAGAGGAGGTTCTTCCCATTCTTCAATTTTTAATTCCTCAACAATCTTAAGAGAAGGTGCAAATGAGATGACGAGAAGCTGACTCCTACAATTACTTGGATACAAATTTTTTTTACAAGAGGTTAGCCGAGTAGAAGAGGCCAGGACTATTGCCATCAATAGTTTTACCTTAATATCTCTGGACTCCTAAAGTTACTAAGTTTTTTTGTGGTAATGTCAACATAGCCACTGACTACCGAATTGAGTGCCAGTAAACTAATCGAGACAATCCTGACGGAAACAAGTTTATCTCTAAATAGGATCTACCTAGATTGCATTTAAGTGAACTAGGCCTGTTCTGAGGTTCAACAAAATTATACAAAGTTTTATCAAGGTAGAACAGAGGGATTCTTGACGTAGCAGAGCTCTTAATATCTAACATGACAGCTTCACATCATAAACAGCTCATCACTTGGTAGAAGAGGTCTGCTTCTTTGAGATCTCTGAGAAGTAAAACTAACCTTTTTCTTCCTCCACTTCTGTCTTGATCTTCTTAACTTCAGGTTCTCCAATATCCTCATGATCCTTCAAAATTATATGAAGAAAAACACAGTCAATGATTTTGAATTTGTTTGGCTAATATTTCATTCTTCATTTGAAACTAGAGCTGTAAAAAGTTACCTCATAAGGTAACCAAGATATAGGTCAGAAGCAGTGTGCTCTCCCCATCTTGAATCACACAGAGGATTTCCAAAGCACCAAATCTCCTGCACAAGGCCAAACCAATAGGCTCTAACTGTTAGGCTGTTAAATTTACTTGCCATATTTTATCGCTAATCGTTTTATGTGATTATTAGCCTAGGTAGTATGGCTTTAGGATATCCCTGTATAGTTTTACTTGTTTACAGCAAAAACGATCTATTTAAATTGTGGTTCTTCTTAAGTGTTTAAAACATGATATAAATGATAATTTAAAACGGTGAATCATTGTAAGCATAGTTTAGGTCTTGCTTGTAAAAAGTGACCACAAATAAACAATGGCATGGCTGACCATCTGTAACTTTCACTGGACATGACATCAGAGAGATATGCACACTGTAGGTACTGGGATTTTTGAAGAGTTGGTTGTTGGAATCACTGCAAGGTCAAAGCATGGAATTACTACAGAGTTGGCGAGTAGGGAAGTACAAGGGTGGATGAAGGTGGGGGCTGGTGATAAAAATTAGTTGAATCGGCAGGGTGGGCGAAGAAGGGACGGGCCGCCCAGGCTGTCCAACAGTGAAGCTAAGGCACTGAGCCATCTGCCCTATACAATAAACGTAATTGGTGTTCGGTAGGGACGCAAGCTTTTTTTTACGGGACTCAAACTTTTTCAGGGGCTTGCATCCCTGGGAAGCAACCTTATTTTCTCTAAAAACATTACTGCATTGGTGAGTTGGCAACCGTATTTGTCAAGCTGCCTTCCTCCATGGCAGTAAAGCACTTTTACTATGGTGAAAAGAGCACATTATTGTGGGTAGGACTAGGAGTAACAATAATATGTAGATTAGAAATAAAAATGTTATCCCTGTTTTGCAACTAGCAACATTTATAACATTTTGTGTTTACGTAAATAAAATATCTGTGGGAACAAATCGAAGTTTTACTCCGAAGCCTTGTTTATCAGAGTTAGGGGTGAAAAATGTACCTGTTGTTTTCCCTTTGCCACATTTATCACATGTAGGTCTAGGCCTATGGATCACATTAATATAAAATTAATATTAAAATATAATACATTAATATAAAATATCTGCAGTGTGTTAATGACTTCGAAATTCGGCGGAAACCGCCATAGGTTTCGAAGGGCGAGGCTCGAAACCAATGGCGGAAAGGTATGGCGGTATTTACTTATGGCGGAATGGCACTACTAGATCCGACTTAGTATAGAGGCCTACAGCCTAACCTAAGGTTAGGCTATTGGCAAGTTAGCTAAGGTCTAACGTTAGGCATTAACAAGGTATGCCACGCTTCGCACAAAACATGGTGTGTTACTGTTAGTGTTACAGTGTTACTTAGCCTAGCAAAATGACCGACACAAAAACTTACTCCATTCGATTGCACGACTTCCATTTTTCTTTAACTTATTGCTCCTTGAAGACCACTGAAAGATTCTCTGGTGTCAAATGATGATTTATGTTGATATAATTCAGTAATCTCAGCTCTGCTGGTGAAGCTAAGTCTTTAGTCTCTCTCACAGTCTCAGTCAGGCTCTTCAACAATGCACGAGAGAGCTAGAGATGATTGGAAGGAAATCGAGGGCGCTAAAACAAAACAATCTAAAGCCAGAGCGTGCTGTATAAGTACTGTGTTATCATACGCCATTTAAAGCCCCATTGACTTACACACTAAATCAAAAACGCAATGTGGTCTTGAATTCTAGAAATAAGTTTAGTTCTCACTAGATAAACTCTACCCATCACCGGATAGCTGATAAGTTGGCCTTTCGTAACACCATTAATTTTCCGTATAATGACCGTGTAGACCGAGCCAGAAGTGTTCGTCACTTGTAAACAAACCTCTTCACTCAGTAGTAAACAATTTTCGTACGCTGCTCCTGGTAGGCCTAAAGGGGTCTTAAATTGCCTCAGTTTTTATTTTTATTATTGTCATCTTTAATGAGGGTAGTTCTGCTCAGTGCAAAAGCACTGCTTTCCAGAGGAGCCCTCAATAAAAAATACATGTACAATATTATGCAGAAGAAAACGGTACACATCCAAAGGCACAAAAAAGACGGCAAAATGATAGACAAACAAATATCAGACATCTAAACAAAAAATATAAGTTTTCAATTGGGTCAATTTTAGACCCCTCAGGAGCAGCATGGGGTGGGGGTAATGGGGGAAGGGACGGTTCCCTCCACCTGGAAAATCAAAGAATTTTCTAAAAATGCTATTCCTTAAGGAGACTTGGCCACCCTAAAACTTTCAAGTATATATTACAGCGCTGCGACACGAAAACTGATTTGCTATGCTGAATCACTATCACAGCACATTGAATATATGAAAAGTGAAATTTTCACAACTGAATACCCAGGACCCCCACCAGGGCTTAGAACACATTTAAGGAGAAATTTATACATTAAAAAATACGGTTAAATTTGGGACATTTAATTGTTTCACCGTAAACCAGTTAGCTATTTGAAAAATCAATAATATAGAATCCAAACACAACACAAAACTGAATTATCGTTTTCTTCCTCAATTGTACAATCTTTAATTATTCATAGCATCTTTTGTGGTAAAATATACAGAAAGGAAGAGGAGGAAACTTAGCCAAAAAAAAAAATCATACATAGGTGAACCAACATGACATACTTTCAACGAAAATGGCTTTTGAAACCCAAGGCACACAATTCAGATCCTTTTAGGTTATATGACAAAACACAGCGCCTTAAAGCACGTTGTTACATAAAAAATAATAATATCAAAGAAGTCAATGCAATTATTGTTTGCTGATAGTTTGTCATTTTTGTGTGATGATACAGAGCAATAGGAACTGTGCTTTATGTTTAATTGACCAAATAAATGGGACAGACTGGAATAACATTACTGCCATTGATGATGGTGTGGATGTCATCCTATTAAATCCTTTCCAATATGAATAAAGGCTTTACATGAATTCAACTAGTCTCCAGCCATAGCCCAAGTCTACTCTTCTCTCTGCCCAACCCCCTCAACCCAACCCCTCCCTAAAGGGACAAGGAATGAGTCCAGCTGAACTGCTGATTAAGCACTCTATTTCAGTACAAATGTTTATTAGCTAGCATAAGTCTGGATAAAGAAGAGAAAGTGGAATGGAACTGGGCCTTCCACAGAGAGAGAAAATTACAGCAAAACTGGCATTATTAAATAAGTGTAAAAAATAGGCAGTTTCCAATTTTGATCAATTCTGTGTAAATACTAAGTCATTCTCAAGGTAAGATTCTCAGATCTCTCTCCTGAGTCGTCTCAGATCGATTATTTCCTAACAGAGACCACACCTGACTTACCATCAGTGCAAGATACATATTGTAAGTTTACAAACATAGTATAACAAGGGCTGGAACATCATTCAAAACTACTTTAATAAAAGTCATCAGAAAAACCACTTCGCCAGAAAAATGCCAGAAAGTAAAATAATGGTCACTCCCATTCTAAACTTCCAACATTTTACAACCACCCTCAGATATGTTTTCCCTCCTTTGGACTATTAATTATCCATGTGACCCATCCTCTTTGTCTCTAAATAAACGTAAGAGGCAGAACCTTCAGGAGAGTACCATGATGCTACATTCCAGGGGGAGCTAGGGGGGGGGGGAGGAGAGGAACACTGATGGTTTTAACTTCGCCACTCTGTCTTTCACATGCCAGCCATTCCCTGCCCCTGTAGTTTTCTTATAATCAAAAGCTGCAAATCTATGTATTTAAAGTATGCTGTACTGTTGCCTTCTCAATTAAACATATCAACCAATCAATAAAACAGTAGCAAGGTCTCTGCAACCACAAACCAACAACAAAGTAGTTTTCATATATGAAAGACATTTGTGTCAAACATATGCATCACCTGATGAAGGTCTCATTACAAAACAGCAACTGATATTTTTTATGCCAGGTTTTAAAGAAGAAAAATACTAAATTATGACTCTTGGCAAAACTTTATAGCTATTTAGCAAAGACTGCATGCAGATGTTAATGACAAGGTAATTTGTCAGAATGTTGAACATTAGGGATTGGTCATGATTTTACTTTGATTATTTAAAATATATCAAACGTTAATAGGCACTGAATTGCAGGCCTTCTTGTAACCGAGAAATGTTTACAAACTTTGGCTATTTCATTCCTACTATTAATGCACTAGGAAAAAAAACTTCCATACAGCTGCTTACTTTCAATTGTTTCCTTTGGGGTTTTTTCAAACTTTTAACAGGCTTTGTTGTTGTTGAAAATTCTTATTTAAGTCCAAAGCACAAGCTACCCAACATCTCGATGGCTAGTTCATAGTTCAACTCATACTGCAAGCTAAGCTCTAAGCTGCCACAGATGAATGTGGATCATTTCCAATTATAGAGATAGACGTAACACAGTGTTTGTGTGCCTGTAAATGCATTCTATGCAAGTAAGTGTATACGTATGATATTTGATATCTTATTATTATCAAGGTTAAGCATAAAATATTTCAATAAAGAGTAGCTAACCTTTAACCTTTTCCAAATTATCGTTCAAAACTTCTTGCGTATTGTAACACAAGGTTGTAGACCAAATAACTACTCTTCCCCTGTCTCCCCACCCCCCACACCCCCCCTACCGGTGGAGGTTTCCAAGAAAAAAATAACCTTGCGACTGGTGCACCAAGATTTTACAACATATTCTAAAGTCAAAATAAAATCATTTTAACATGAATATCCACAAGTACATCTGCTTCACCTGTGATATATGGAGATACCACACTGCGACACAATACCGTCAGTCTCACGATTAAACCGTGAAATGATCTGTAACAGTAAGAACCATAGCACACTGAAGCAGTGATTATGAACAACATACTTGAAAATATGGAATGTTAAAGTTAAGAAATTACAAGCAATCTTTCTATTTACGAAACGAACAAACAAACTAAACTATTTTGTGTGTTGATCATGAATACTCATGTATCTTTGTTGTGGTAATTGTAGCTACCTGAGTTGTATACACTTAAAAGACACTCCCACTAAACATCCTGGGAGGTTGATGATGCTATTATGAAACTAATCAGTATTCTACAATTTTCATGCTTCAGAATAAATTCCTAGAACAGAACAAGCTTACAGCTAGGTTTGGGTATAATTTGTTGGTGAATTAAAACTGTGTCCATTGAAGGCAGTTATCTTGTAGAGACAGAATATTATTAAAGAGTGGGAAGATATAGTTTTAATAAAGTACAAAGTCCATTTCTTTTCCTGACAGAAAATCCACTTTCACTTTACAAAATATAACTCACTTCAGGATATTATATTTAATTCTCACATTATTATACTTTGGCAAGACAGTTTACTTAAAGGACTGTAGGCACAAATTTCATTCCACTCTTGACCATGTAAGGCCACAGCTAGAAGTCAAAAACTATATTTCTATAACCATTTTCATCTTCTTTTTTAATTTTAAGAAAACAAGCATTTCAGCACCAGAGTGGTAGGACTAGTTACTCGCACACACAGGCCTATATGTCAGCTTATCAGAATAGGTATTAAACTCAACAGCAAAACTGACAACTTGAATGGCCTGAAAAAATGCATCAAACATTTGTCAAGTACAAATGGTGTTCAACGCTATCCATGGCTAGTCTGTCGTTAATATTATTCTTAAAGAACATTTCTCTGTTGAGTTATCAGAAGAAATTTGTAACATAATCAATAACCATTAAAGATTGGACTTAGGAGCTGACATCATTCACTTAGCCTTTAAAGGAACAGGCCAGTTTTTGTAAGGGGGAATATCTTAAAAACTGGATAAAACTAATTCCCTCTCAGACTGTTCTTTAAGTCATCCTTTGAAACCACTAACCGAGTTTCCATCTGCAATAGGCAAGAAATGAGGAGATATTAATGTCATCACTGGTTTCATCCAACCGGCTATAATTCATACGCAGGTGTGGCTATTACATGGACTGTCATTTTACCAGATAATGTGCAGAGCTGACATTCGATATTCGTCTTAACATCTGTCATATACAAACTCTGCCTTGGTTTGGTTGACTACCATCATGCTGAGAGCAAGATTTGGCAAGTATGGTTGCAATATTGAGTTAGTATCTTTTTGGATAAACTATTCAGTAACTGAAAAAAAAGTACAATTTTAAGGTGTTTGAGAAACCGTTATTTGCTTAAAAAGAACAAGTGTATCAGAACTTGAAGAAGAGGATGCATAACTGAATACCATTCTAAGAAACCTTCACAAGCTTTGTATAAGTACCAGGGACTGAAACAAGTTCAACTCCTGAGGCATTATTAGTTAGCGAAATTTAATGTCCTTCTTATGACAATTCAAGCTGTAGCTCTTTTGACAAAGTTTGTATAGGTTGTTTATGTAGACTTTTCAGCTGTTTATTGACTTTCTCAGTCCTATTTTTTCTACTTTAATGTTGAATGAATAAAAACATAAATATTGGAATAGAGAAATTTGACGACTTTTCTCATGAGTAATTTTTCATTATTCTTGACAGCTTTTTGTTGAACTTTTATCAAAGTGCTTCCGATTTTATCAAAATACAGTTTTAAAACTTTTGCGATTTTAAAGGGCATAAATTAGGACTATCAAAATATTTTCAAAGTGTCGTGCACATATTACCCTGCATAGCTGTGGATTTCAAACTGTTATCGATGCATCAACTATTGGAGAAGGCCCTTAAGAAATAACTACCTTATTTGTTATGGTACATGTGACCAAACCGACACAGAAATGTTACCGCTACGACACCTATCTTATTTGGCATTTCCCATGAAAGCTCACCCGAGAAAAATTACTGCTACCGGACCTATTCTTGGTGGCATGTGTTACAAATGAGGACAAACCCAAGGGGAATGTTATGGCTAGTAATACTATCTTATTTGGCATCACCATTGACAGCATACCTAAGGGGAAAGTTACTGCTAGGGTACCTATCCTAGTTAATAGCATGTCTTACGAGAAAATACCCAAGGGGAATGTTATGGCTAGGAATACTTTCTTATTTGGCATTACCGTTGCTGCTAGTGTGTTCCACGACAACATACCCAAGAGAAATTATGGCTGATAGTTCACCTATCTAATGTGGCATGATCCATGATGGCGTACCAACAAGAGATGTTACTGCTAGGACTCCTAAACTGCATAACATGGTGGTCGCAGAAGACGTTAGTCCACTTCTGCCTTGCCAAATATCTTGTCACTTTTACCCTGGCATATTTAAGTTTCATGGAACATAAATATTAACTTGTGTCAGTTAAAGATCCTGTGATATATGTAATCAGCTGAGACTGGTGAGATAATATTTCGCCTGCTTGCAAACTAAAGACGCTGCATTTACAGAGAAAATGACCAATCTGAGGTCGAACCAAGTCAAGGGAAGTTTATGCATACATTTGTGAATACAGCTGCTTTTAAATAACGACACACAACTATGAACAACAATTTGACACCTTCCCGTTACAGTCAATAACATAATTCTGGAACCATCACAAGAAGGAAGGTGGAAAAAAACAAATTGAAATAAAAAAATCCAGCCCTGTGTTGTAATCATTGTAAAATGACTTGCTGCATAGAGCTTTGGCTAAGGGTTAAACCCTTCAGTACAAACGGGAAACAAGTAAACACAGGTGCTCTCTTCAATATTCTCTGTCTTTCTCTGGAACTGGCATACAAAAATTTGTGGTATCAAAAACATTCCTCTTCTGTGAAAAATATAAACCTATGAAAAACTCTCGTCAAGTAGTACTAGCTCATCATGTCAAGTCCAACGGATGAGTTATCAGCGTTTCTAGCTGTGTCGTTGGCGGTGCGTAATGAATCGTTGATGTCACGTCTGAATATGGATAGGTTCTGCGTAAATCTGAGGGAAAAATGGAGAGAGGTCAGTCATAACACTGAACATACTTTAAAGAAACCGCTCTTGCCTTAAGGTTTCAGAGAAGAGATAAATAATTAAGCTCAACACATACACCAAGTTAAAATATATCCGAGTAAAAAATAAATGGTACATAAGTCTTAAAACATTGTCCAATATTTATTTTTGAAAGTTTTATCTTCATGGCTTTTATTATGAAACCTGAAATGCAACTTATAACAAAATCAAAGGTACATGGTTATAAAGGGCTTTTCCTAAGGAAATTCTATTTCTAAACCATCTTTTGGATCAACATTATAACTGACTAAATTTCAACTGCATGTAGTAGGATTTTATGCACCTTTTGTTAGTAGTTTTTGACAAACTTGAAGTAAACCTTTATTTTAAAATATCGAATCAGATTCAAGTAGTAGTTGCTCTTGTAGTGAAAAAAATAAATAAATTGGGTTTTAGGATGTCGTAGTTTCAAGAATTGCAATCTTATTATGACTAAGTACTCGGTAGATTTGGTAAAATCTCTGATGAAACTCAAAAAAGCTCCTCTTTCTGGATTCCAGCCTAACAGTTCTTGGAAACCTCAAGTTAGCATTTTACTACAGATTATGTTGATGGTGTACTCTGTGTGTTGTCATTTATTGTGAAACAGCAATAGACCTTCTTGAGGTAGTTACAAACCCAAACATCATCTTCAGCTTTAATATAGTATGAATGTTAATCTTTGAGATGAACAACAACTCCTCCAAAACAGCTAAGAAAAAAGATCTCAACTTGGTAGATATCCTACTTAATAAAGTCGTTTCTGGGAGCTGCTGCAATTTTGTAAATCTGTGATGTCATAGTGGCCACTTTTTTTATCAATTTCATATTTCTTTTAAGTTAGAATGTCCTCTATTGGTCATGTTAAAAGCTTCACTATTTTTGGTTCAACATTTTGCCAAATTCATATCCATTACAGACAATAAACCTAATAACTAAAAGAAAAACACTCAAAATGAAGTACATGTTGGCCAACAATACCATGTGTAGACTTGCTCAAGTCTTAAGCCACGTGCATGTAGGAGCATTAAACCTGTGGTATATCCCCGCATGGAATAATAAATTTTTCTTAGCTGGTTGGGAAAGTCGTTCATGCCAGTTGGTTTTGTGTCTCCTTTAAGATCTGAGACATGGCTAACAATGTATTTTATATGTGTGTATGTGTATAGTAAGACAGGGATGTGCCCAGGATTTCCTGAGTGCCGGGTATACTGATCGCTGTCCTGGGGGAGCCTTCTAAGGGGTAGGGGGTGTCCCCCTCCCCTTTTGAAGGTGCTCAGATGCCAAATGCTGGCACTTGTGTAGCTTTTTAAGCACATACACAAGTACTAGTTTTGCTAACAATTTACATTTTTTTATTTTTTTTAGTGAAATATATTACGTACCTGGTAAAAGTTAGTAGTTTGTTTCAAAGAGATTTGTCAAGGGACCGATTGAGAGCCGTAAGTAATGTTTCTCGTATGCATCACTGATGCATTATTAGTCTGTATGATTTTGGCATAGGCTAGGCCCAATTTATGTTTAATATATTGTTAGGAATGTAGGGATTTTAGATGAAAATAGTGCTGGGCGGGATTCACGATTTTTAAGAGTGCTGGGCGGTAATTTTTAGTGCTGGGCGGGCCGCCCAGCATGGTAAGAGATGTTTGCGTCACAGTTACGATCGACCAACATGACTCTCTCTCTCTCTCTATCCGTCTTTTAATCTTACAGTGGAATAAATTATCAATGGATGTTCTTGTCAGTACTGTTCTCCTTTTCCCACATTTCAATTCTTTCCAGATCACAACTCACTTGTCTCTGTTCTTTGTTCTGAGATTTCTTTCGATTCCCTCCATGAGATTCTTGAAACATTGCAACATGTCCGTTTGCTTCTCGGGTGATTGAGCCGAGACTACATTTTGTTGAAACTCTGTAAAGTACTGATGTAGATAACACAAACAAGAAAAAGAGAAAGAAAAAGGAAAAATGAAACGAGAAGAAATATCCATCATAAATGGTATACAAATACAAAAAATATCTTAGTGCCAATTAAACAGTCTTCAAACTCTTATGTTGAAAGTTTGTCTTCACACAGGAGAGGAGAGGGACAGTGAGGGGAGAGGAGGGGAGAGTGGAGGAGAGGAAAGAGGAGAGAAGAGAGGATGAAACTTACCTCCTCATTAAGTAAGATGAGGCCGAGTAACGGTCTTGACATGGACCACTGGTTCCGACACTCCTCGAACATTATAATATTCAGTACCGTTGACAACATCTTAGAGGGAAGAAGAGGAGGGTTAAAAGAGTCAATCATAAACAAGCAATGCTATCATTACTTCATCAAGACTGAACAAAAGTACAACCTGAATCATCTACCCTCTCCCCAAACCTCTCCCCAACAAGAACAACATGAGAGAATTATGTCCATTAACATGTTGGATATAGAAGGTAAATAAGTGGGATAAACCAAAGATATTGTTCAAGTCTTATCATTGGGTGTTCTTTCTCAGGAAACCTATACTCAATTGCTATCACAACCTTGTAAAGATATATGAGATGATGAATGATGTTGTCAAATCTATGCAGCTGAGAAAACAATATATCTTAGTTATTTATTCCTTTCCGTCAAAGTCACAGGGCCCTAAACTACCTTTACTCACACCGTCTTAAACATTGACAGAAAATACACAGGTAAACATGTTCAATTGCACTGTCACAAAATTCATTGTGTAAACGATGAAAACAAATGCCAGTCTACAACGTTTGGTCACATGGACCCAAATTATGATATTTTTACTCCAAAATACATAAAACTATTAAACCCCAAAAGGGCCCAAACGTGTTTATCATAATGTCTACCTGATTTTTAAGTATATTGGAGGATTTTATTAAGTTTCATAATAATGACAAAAATTTTTATTTCTTATGATAGCACCACATTTACTTAGCCATCAATCAAAAGTAAGCATGATTTACTCACTTGCTGTAAAATCTCTCTTGGAATGTCCATAATTTTAGGAAACTGATCGTTCTTGTTTTTGCCAGTTTTGTGCAACTGCTTGAAAAGGTAAGTGACAATGTGGTCCAGAGTTGCACAACAGCCTGTGCAAACCATGGTATCTGTGTTGCATAAATTAAATAAAGATTACAAACCATGGTATCTGTTTTGAACCAATTAAATATAGATTACAAACTTACAAAATTGTATCTGTGTTGAATACATTACAAACCATCATATCTGTTTTCAATAAATTACGTGAACATAACCAACCATGGTATTTGTATTGAATCAAATTACAAACCATGGTATCAGTATTGAAAAATTAAGTGAACATTACAAACCATGGTAACTGTATTGAATAAATTAAAAACCATGGTATCAGTATTGAATAAATTACAAACCATGGTATCAGTATTGAATAAATTAAATAAAGATTACAAACAATGGTATCTGTGTTCAATACAATACAAATCATCATCTCTGTTTTCAATAAATTATGTGAACATAACCAACCATGGTATCTGTGTTGAATACATTACAAACCATGGTATATGTATTCAATAAATTACGTGAACATTACCAACCATGGCATTTGTTTTTGAATAAAATTACAAACCATGGTATCTGTATTCAATAAATTACGTGAACATTACCAACCATGGTATTTGTTTTGAATAAAATTACCCACCATGGTATCAGTATTGAATAAATTACAAACCATGGTATCTGTATTGAATAAATTTACCAACCATGGTATCTGTATTGAATAAATTAACTAAAGATTGACTAATTAACTCTGTCTCTCTCTCTGTCTGGTGATGTGAGAGTCTGTATATGATAGGGAGGAACAATCTACATGGGATCACCTTCAAAGGTCCAAAGATACCCTGGGTCTAAAAACATTATTAACAGTCCCAAGTCTTGCAAAAGTGAAAGGAAAATATCCACCCTCCAAATTCTCTGCCCTCCCCCCCTCATTCCCTGCCCCATCAAAATCTCCCCACCCTATGTTTTTAACTTATCTGTCTTACCTAAAGCTGTAAGTCCTTCTGAAATTGAGGATAAAATGTGCAAGAACAGTTGAGCTTCCAGTGTAGCAATGAAATTCATGTGGTCCTGTGCCAAGCATTCCACCAAGCCATAGTAAGACTGACTTAATTTGGGAAAGTCCTGTAATAAAGAACAGGCACAAAATGAAAAAAAAAAAATCATTTGTGGAACCAAACAAGACCCATACATAAGTAGCAGTGAAAGAAGTCTTCTTGTAAACTCCTAAACTTAGCATTTTGATTGAATGAGAAAATGGTTCCTAGTGATAATCCGACCAGAAATTTAATTCACTGAAATTTTGTTCCAAATGGTCTAGAAACTTTGTACTTCAATTTTCTTTTTTCTCTAAATTAACGCATGCCAGTGATTAACACATATTTAAGTTCTACTGCCAAAAATATGAAACAAGTTTAAGAGATTATTTTTTCTGGATGAAGCAGAAACTTAAATGAAATGGTAAAAATTCTGTTCTTTCATTAATTTTTGGAAAAGAAAAAAATTTTCGGAAAAGAATAAAAAAGAATACATTTTTTGGAAAAGAATAAAATTTACTCACCAGAAGGTCTTTTAAAGGTACTGATAATAAGAGTTTGATAAACATCTGCAGTGCTTCATCCAAAGCGTTGTCGCCATAGAGACGGAAGACACCAAAGTTGACATAACTACCAGAGAGGGCAGCCTTTAACATCGCAAAGCACACTGATATACCTTTCAATGTACGATAGAGCAGTCAAGGAAAGAGAATAACCGAGACGGTGAATGTTTATATTTGTTGAAAAGCCAGTAGAAACCCACGGAATTCAGATAACAGGAAAACTAATTTGTGCAGTAATATTACAAATTTATGATCATGCTTTAAGGTAAAGGAAATTTGAAATTAGAAGGTACCAATTTCAGATTTTATCTTCTCTTTGATACCAAATGTTTGCTTAAAAGATTGAATTTATATTGATTTTCTACGTGGCGATATGAAGGACTTAATCAATGCTAAACATCAGATTTCATTTCATCACTTAAACCATCTAACTTGAGCACGTTCAGCCTTCAAGCAGATTAACTCAGGGGGGTAACAAGTAGGTCATTTAGTTTCTCTTCCAAGAGTTCACAAGATGCTGAATGTTCCTAGATTTCACAACATGTAGAATATATTCTGTTCCGTTACTGCTTACTAAAGAGACACAAGCATTTATGCTCCGGTTTACTTCTGTCTAATGACTCAGTAAAGTCGCTTTAACAGCTGCTTTGGTATGCTTTCTAACAGCTTTTTACATAATCCTTACAATTATTAATTTAATGCATATTTATGTAAATCGAAAAGTAAAGGATATTTCATTGCATAAATCTGATCTTTTGGAATGTCACCCATAGCTAATGTTCTTGAACCTGCAAAAAACAAGAAGAAATACAAGACGATTGGACTAATACCCCATTGAGCAGTAGTCTAAACTTTGTGACTAGTCTTCGTTTGACTCAAAATGGAACATTAAAATTGATAAGCAATGCAAAATAAAAATTGTTACAACAAATCAACATTTTTTGATGATTGTCGGTTTTTATATGGTCAATAGATTACCTGCTGCTTATATATATATATCACCACACATCAGCTTAATTTGACTACAGACACACAAAGTCATTGCCAAATAGAGATTCCATCTCATGTAGGTTTTGAAAACTTTTGGAAATAATTCTGACTCAGACAACACATTGTTGGCAACACCTGACTGAGAAAATAATCATGCACCTGAAGTTACACTGTAGGGAATTTAAAGCAGATAATAACAAACAGCAAGAAACATTTGACTCACGTTCTTGTACTTAACAAATTTTGGCGTTAATTGTAAAAGCGAAGACAAGATGTGAACTTACCGTACGCTGCAATCATTTTACTGGTTTCTCTGAAGAGCAAGATGCCATTGGGAGATGAAACATCAAATTGCAACCTCTGAGATCTATTCTGGACCAGTTCAGCCATGAGTTTTAGTACTGGGGTAGTCACCGCTGGGTCGTGATACCACAATTCTACTGCTCTTAATAAAATAGGCGTGTAAGAGGGGTAGCTGGATGTAGTTGTGTTAAAGACACATAATCAATGTGCACTGAAGGTTACAAACTGTATTAAAACAGATTTATACTCTGCTAACCTTACAAAGCAAAACATGAGACTGCAAAATCTGGGATAGGCTGGTGTCATTCCATGGAGTGATCTTTATCATTGTAGATATTATGTACACCAGTTATCTATAAGGCACTTGGCAACATTACTGAAAGGATGCCATGCCTACACCACAGATATGTACATACCAAAGTGTCAGTAGTCTATTCTCTATCGTATCTCTATTAGGCACCTGGCACCATCAATGAATGGTTGCATCAATGAATAAATGCCATGACTACAAACACAGATATGTACATACTAATATTTCAGTAGTCTATTCTCCATAGTATCTCTATTAGGCACCTGGCACCATCAATGAATGGATGCATCAATGAATAAATGCCATGACTACAAACATAGATATGTACATACTAATATTTCAGTAGTCTATTCTCTACAGTATCTCTATTAGGCACCTGGCACCATCAATGAATGGATGCCATGACTACAAACACAGATATGTGGATTTCAGTAGTCTATTCTCTACAGTATCTCTATTAGGCACTTGGCACCAGCAATGAATGGTTGCCATGGCTACACCACAGATATATACACACTAATAGGTCAGTATTCTTTAGTTACCATGTCAAAAGTAGGACCCTGAAGTAGCTGCATAGGACACAGTTTATTGTGTTCCACAGTTTCACACAATAGACAGTGCAGAGATCTTCAGAGATGGTCCCTTTTGCTTGATATGGATTCATCTCAGCTGAGCAGGACTTTGCAGCAGCTGCAGCATGTCTTTTTGGACACTGTGTTTTAGTATCTCCTATTAGGCACCTGGCACTGCAATGCATGTATAGACCCACACTGTGTTTTAGTATCTCCTATTAGGCACCTGGCACTACAATGCATGTATAGACACCACATAGATATATATATATATTGATAGAGTAAGGATACATCCACTCAAATAACATCATATAGCTGACTTTAGTGTTGAAAGCAAAGGTGATCCCTCGTAAGTCTCTTGCTAAACCAATAAGAGTTCTCTGTTGAAAGGTAATAAGAAATGAACAATTTTTCCATTAATAAATTAACATTTCTTCTAAGGTTTCAATCATTTTAATAAGGAACAAAGTGTAAAGTTAAACTACTAAAAAAAATTGAATTAGTGGCTGATTAGCACATGAGTTACTTTTCATGTTGCATCACTAATTACTACAGCTGCAGAAAATGCATTGTTACAAGTTTTTCAAGTTTATTAAAATCCAGTATAAAAACAATGTCGATATTAAACTTAATACTGCATAAGTCACGACAAACTTTAGTTTTCATCGGGTTACTATTACTGCACGACGTCACATTACATCAGATAAAAAATGTCTAATAAACATGCCAAGCTGCTTATCCAACATAAGTGAGAATCCCCCCCCCCACCCCCCTCCCCCAAGCAACTGATGTACAATTCTACAAAACAGGGAATATCAACAAAGAGGTTTCATACTTTGGTCTCGGTTTCATTCCACGGGCCGCCTTTGTTTGCATTAGCCAGCTGACTCCCGACATATTCAAATGCGGTTGTCAAGGGAACCATGAATGTGTCGAATCTCTCTTCATCCTCCCCCAGATCAACCATGAGAAGACGCCCCAGGGCGGTGTAGAAGGTTGTACGACACCTCATATCATACACCGACAGGGTCCCGTTGACACCAAGGAATGGGAAATGAGAACTCTGCATGGGACAAAATAGGTTCAAAACGATTACCGTGAACCAAAGTTATAAACATTAGTAAAGTAGCAATAATGATTTCAAACCAGTATTTTGGTATACTGATTCATTCTTCTTAGGAATAATAACAAATTTTCACCAAATTTTACACTTAAACACATCAAGATAGATGGGAACATCACCAATTGATGAAATTACAGAAGAAAACACCTGCAGTTTTTTTCTCACTTTCATTGATTCGAATGAAAATGTAA
>KN885386.1:40588-58974 GCA_000934455.1 Apostichopus parvimensis | reverse complement strand
ATAACATTATAGTGCGTTAAACATGAGAGAAATGCAGACACCTATTGTTAGAAATCTTTACTTGTAAAGAATTTATTTTCAATTATAAGAGGATTAGTTAATCGTCATTCTGAGCTGCGTTGGGTGATGTCTACTAGGCTCCAATAGATGACTTAACTCCACGTAATTTGACAATTATTTTTTATTTACAAACTATAATATGATTCATTCTTTGACATTATGTTATGATTAAATTTGCTCTTGTGATGGAGGTTGTTCGATAAGTGTACAAGTTTACAAATACACACGCACACACACACAATTACACACACATGCACGCCCACACACACAAAGAGGATTAATTATCAATGACTTACCTGAATTAGTGCTTGTGTAACAAATGCTGGCAATTTGAGCCTCGTTCCAAGATAGTTGAGAACATAATTTCCTGTAAATAAAATAATAGAAATGTAAACAATCGAACCGCATTTTTACTTTCCTTCTCCTACATGTGCTATCTCCTTCCAGGACTTTCTAATTCTTGCAACATTATCCTGGCCTGAAAATTGACTGCTTTTGGAATCCTCTTTCAGCAATTCTTGGCTGGAAGAGCAAATCAAACTAGGGAGTTAAGGAATACAGGTCCCGCATACCGTGTAAAAATGGACCACACATCAGTGTCTTACGAAACAACCCGTTCAAGAATCAACGATACGGGTATTCATACATGTATGACTAAATTCAAGAACAGAAACCTGACTTGGAAATGTATATGCACGGTACAACAGCTTCTGACCAGACTGACACCACAAGGAAAGAACTTTCATGGTTAAATGCCATCAACTAAGGTTTGGACATCTCAGTTAGTAGAACACTTGGCTTATCTTAATAACAACACTGGTTCAGAAACCTTCTAATATTGTTGGCTCTTGTAAAAAAAAATTACAATTTCCCAGTCACCATTCTGTTTCTGATTTTCTTATTAAACCCATTCTGAAAAGTATAACACTCAAACTGAAGAAGAAGAAGAATATATTTGGAATTATCTGACACTCCCTTTTAGTTATTACTGTTTGAGTGACACTGATAACATCTGTTGATGTGAATCAGGAAGCCACACCTTCCATTGGGACTATAAGAATGTCGAGGAGATGGTGGGTGTGGGTGGGGGGGGGGGTCAGGGGGCGTTGATGAGGCACTATCTTAAACTTTTCCTCAATTGGTTGCAACACATCCCAGTCTTCCAGCCAAGTCCACATCTGTACAGCAACGATGTTCAGAATAATGACAACAATAAGCCCTCCTCTCATAGTGAAGTGTGTGAATGATGAAATCAAAGCAAATTAACTGTGCACAGTTAACACAGCAAGCATTGATACCAGCAACATGAGGCTTTGAATCAAAATATAGAACTTGGATCCATCAACATCAACGACTCTAAACAGCTTACACTAGGGAATGACTCCAAACTTACCATCAAAGGTGAAACTTGACCCCATTTTTAAATATCTATCCATATCTTTGTAACTTAGAAGGTAAGTTTTAGTTAGTCGATCTCTGAGACATGATGATACGAGATGGTAATCTCAGCTTCTGCCATACAAGTGCAATAGAATTCATGAAAGGACATAGTGCCTGCAATCTATACCAAGTTAGGAAGCGATATTAGTCCACTGAATCTCACTTCTGGGTATGGCAAAAGATGTTCAACAGGGTTAGCTGAATCATGAAACAATTTAGCACTTACTGATGTCTATTCTCTGTTCCAGTGGCAGTACAGTTGTTGTCCGAGAGACCAGTTTTGTAAGAGTAGAGGCAGCCAATACTTGAGCATATGGTGACTGAAATGAAGGGAAAAAATTGTAACAACATCTAGGTAATTCTAGCTTCTCGATGAACCAATCTGCCACAGCAACTTACTTAAAAGCATAACGATTAAACCATCTTCTTACCAAAATCTATGCATGCAATTAGTTTGAACTTTGAAGATATTTTCAACACTTCTAAGTACTGCAGGTGGACTTATATCTTCTTTTCATGTAATGTGTTGTATTGCTCTTTATATGCAAATTACACTTCAACACAGACAAACTGAAGACAAGTTTAGTTGTGGCATTTACATGTGTATAGAAAAAAGAAAAAAAAAAAAAAGTGTTCATAACCTGTTGAAACCTGTACTCTCAATTACCAGTGAGTAGCTAAGGGCTCTATACAGTAAACAATACTTTCCACAAATTTGAGAGCATACGCATTTAAAATTAAAAAGTAGACTGATTTCTTTCAGAATGTTGTCAGTTTTCAATTCCATGAGAGCAGCTGAAAGCCGTAGCATTACATATTCAGTATTCTCCAGTATTCAGTGAAGTTGTGGTTATTGTGCACATTTTGGTACATTCAAATGAATGCATGAGTATATAAAGGAGGTTTGTACATTGCAAAGTGTGGACTTACATCAGCTCTTTCTAAAAGCATCTGGCATTTGTTGAGATCTGCAGCATTGGTAAACTCAACCAGTGCTTTTTCGGCTTGTGCTCTCTGTGCACTGTCAGGGCTCTCGTACAGCTGCTTACAAAGTCTTTCTAACTGTACCAGGTCCTAAAGTGAATGAAAAAGTGGGAAAGCTGGGTAGTAGATGAACGTGAAATGATACGACAAAGCTTTGACATGAAGAAGGAAACCCCACTTTATCAATTGTGTCTTTGTCCACAGTTGCTCTTAACGACATGCCTCTTACTATTGGGCTCTCAGTCGTAGCATTATGGTTGTTGGATCATGATGACACAGATGATGTGCTGTGTATTAGTATTAGGCAGGGGCTAAAGGTTGAAGAGCCATTCCTCCTATTTAACTCACAAAGCCTTAAAATTTGTTCTAAGTTGGGCTAGCCAACCCCCCCTCCTCCCCCCCCCCCGATCTGGTATGATGGCACATGTTAAATTTGCAACAGTTTCTTTTATTGTTCTTTTAAAGTATCGCAGTGATAACAATATCACTGATGTTGCTCAGTGGTTTAGTTCTATCCTTCAGCTATGCGACTTCATGGATGGTTTGACCAGATTCTGCCAGAAATAGAAATCTTGAGTTACACTTGTAAAGATTGGGAAGCAAACTGGTCAGGGGCAAGAAAAAATTTCCCTAACTTTGCACATGCATTTGAAATTTACTGTATAATTTCACAAATTGTGTGGAATAATCTTATTAAGTGTCTCAAACAAAATTAATATATCCTTGCTTCACTGTGGCATTTAAGCTAATTCATTAATGCTTTGCAGATTAAAATTGTGATTGAAAAAGTGGTTATAATTTGACAGCTAGGCTTAAATAGCCTTGTATGAGACAGTACACGAAGTTAGGGAACATGTGAAGTTAATGTATACCACCATAATATTCTGGGCATGCAAGGCTAACTAAGTTAGGATTAAGTCTAGGCTGAGGCTAAATCCAAAGACTATACTGAGAATTCAACTCACTCATTCCAATTAATTAATAATGAATGAAGAACACTCTATAATTCTTTGATGTGAACAAGATCAATCAAACCATCCCTAACAAAAAGATGAAAACATAACAGATACAGTAGCTAGTAATTAATCTCGACAATTTTTGAGCAAATATCTTTCGTTATACTCTTATTTTGCTACATGCGTCCTGTGCTGTAGGCCTACAGTAAGGCGAAGCCAAGTGAAGTCTAGACTTCGGTACATGTTTACATGTAACACTAGGACATGTTTCTAAGAGCCTAACATATTAAGGTGAACTGAGATTAGCCTAAAACATGGTTCTGTAGTAAACATCGCTCTAAATATATGTTATTCGTAACTTCAGGTGACTGCGATAAGTTTCAAAAGACATATATGGAATGCTTCAAGAAAAGTATCCTAGAAGAGTTTTGTTAATTGTTGAGAATAAAACCTGGGCACCTGTTCTATTAGGTTCGCCATGTTTTCCTCTAGTTTGGTTTAGCGCGAACAAATTTGTAACTTCAAACTACAGTTACCATTATGGAATTGATAAAAACGCTAGACTGGGGAAAGCCAACCCCGTTCCAAAGTGGTGATAATAAGCACATGGGTGTCAAAAAGCGCAGCAGTTTTCAAAAACAAATCGCCATACAGATGTCAAAGTTAAAATTGCTTTACTGAGCGCAAGCTATATCGTTGTTAAAGAAGGAAGTTGCCATTTACATAGCAAGTCCCTGGTTAAAGTATGCGGTGAAAGATAACCGTAAGATAAGGAGTCGCATGCACACTAGGTCCCGGTCCCAAATGTGTCTTCATGTCTTGCAAATAGTAAAATCTAAACGGGAAATATAATGTAGGTCCGTCTAAAATGGCATAAACTTGCACTGCTTAGGGTACTTTTTTGGTGGTAAAGTTGGCGCGTGCATTGAAACCAGCCTGCAGCAGTGACAATTGGTGAAAGTCAATGACTCGGACCAGGGAGTTTCCATAACAACTCCCTGCTCGGACAGCAAAATTTATGGCCGTTATGAAGAATGTAAGCATCGGCTGCATGCTTTTATAATCGTTAAGTTTGTCATAATACTTACCGACTCGGAACAAATAAGTCGCTAAATCCGAGGCGCCAATTTCCTCTTGATCTGAAATAATGCAGTTTAGTTTCATGATAGGCCCAAAATGCTTCGCTCGGTTCAAAGCCCAACGTCACTTGAGGGATCACTGAGGCGATATCAACTATTTATGCCCAGTCCACCACGGTCTAGTAAGGATTACACGTGCGTAAAACTAAATTAAGTAAAATAAGGTTTGGCACTACATTTTTTAACTATCCGTTCGTCTTACATGGGTCGCTACTGTTATCACTTCTGCAATGGAGCAGTACGGAGAGCCAAACGTTCCATAAATGTCGAAACAGAAAGTGAAGTGTCCAATTCGATATCAACATGTTACAATTCCATATCAACATGTTACAATTCCATATCAACATGTTACAATTCCATATCAACATGTCCAAACAAAATACAATATGTCATTACGTCTATCAACATGTCAAATTCAACATCAGCATGTCGAAAACTTGTAACAGCATGCCACTACTACATTGGTCATGTCAACATTGCTTGCTAGATACAATATTTACGTCATGCTATAATTTTGGCACATCGGCGCGCGCCATCGTTTCATTAATGCCCAAAACTTGTGTCAGCATGCCGAGATTTATATGAGAATGTCCAAAACTTGTGTCAGCATGTTGAGAGAAGGAAACAAAATATTCAAGCCACCGGGATCACGTTGATGCCTTAGTACAATTTTTGGGCCCTTTGTCTACTTTCACATGATTAATTCCTGTGTGGGCAATTGGGCCTTTGAGGTTGCTGCATGGGCCCCGTTACAGTTTAAAAATGAAGTCGTTGGTATTTTTGGATACCGCAATGTCCAATAGGGCCAACACCTCTAAAAGAATTATCCTGCTTTTTGTTAACATAATCAAAACATGTGTGGGACATGGGCCCTTTATGGCTGTTGCCTGGGGCCCTGTACAGGTAAAAGTCGTATATGGAATTTTTTGGTTTCCCCAATGTATAAAGGGTCCAATGCAACTACAGGAATTATCCTTGTGTCTTTGCACATGATTAAATCACATGTGGGCCATGGGCCCTTGAGGTTGTCTGGGCCATGGTAGAGGATAAATTTGCAGCAAATCGACCTGTGATTTTGGTGATTGGTGATTTGGTGATTGGGCATTTCACTTTCTTTTTCGACATTTATGGAACGTTTGGCTCTCCGTAGAGCAGTGTTTTTCATGATGAAGCAATGACAAGGTCTCTTTCTTACGTCCGGAATTGCTACCGCCCATCATAGAAGGGATTCAAAACAGGACCATGGAGTCGTATTTAACGGACTGCTCTGTCGAAATACCGTTGACCTTTTCCTTTTCACAACAGCCTAAAGATGATAAATCCTTAAAATATATAAACTCGCCACATACCATCAATCTTACGTTTGAATTTAATTTTGATGTAGTGAATTTTATCCGATTGAGCTAGAACATTATATCTGCTCTTTCATCTGTCATTGAGTATACTATATTGTATATGAACATATGAACATGATACTTTCTAAACTCCCCTTAAACCCCTCCCCCAGGCAGGCCATCAGTATTCAGCCCCCCCCCCCACTCAAAGTACCTTCCTACGCCACTGCATTTTCTGCATGATTTCCGTCCATCCGCTCCCTCGTCCACTCGATCCCTCGATACACATCTATATTGTCAGAAGAGTTCTGTTACTTACTATCAATCACAAAAAGGAAATTATGAAGAGAAAATATTTTCAAATAATGCGGCAGTTCACTCAGCACATTTTGGTGGAATATTACAATTCTAAAATGACATTCATTTGAAATCAGACAGTCCACAGGCAATCGAGTTAATTTAGCTCTTCCAAAAACGCATCTCAATTACGTGATTGGTTGATTCCATATTTATTGATAAAACACTTTACCAATGTAGTTCACACATGAGATATAATCGGCGATTTCGTAAAAATTTATTTAAACTCATTTTGTTGTAACAAAATACAAAATAACAAAGTAAACGCGCTTTGGAGCAACCCTTCACAGAAAGCTATACAAAGCTTGTAAACGTATGCGGCCTCCATTACATAAAAGAATTACGTAAAGTATAATTATCAAAACAAAACAAGACAAAACAAAGCAAGAAGAATAGATGAACGCAGGGGCGGATGCAGGACTTTTGACAGGGGGGGGGGGACTGACTGGTCCAGCCGCGCCTGAACGTAAGACTATCTAAGCGGAGCGCCACCATCGGTTGGCGCGGAGCGTACCAGAAAATTTTTGGCTTTACAAACCCTCCAGATGGCCGGAAACGACACTTCCCGAGTATTCTAAGCTGCATGTACCTAACCTGAAAAAATGGATCTCATGTCTGCAATTTCTCAATTGATGAGAAAAAAACAATTTATGAAATATGGTAATACATATCAGATGAGTTGAGATGATACAAAAATCATAATGGCTTTAGCCCCCAATCCCCCTCCCGTTCCGTCACCACTGTTTGATGCAGGGCCGGATCCAGGATTCTGGAAGGGTGAGGGGTTTGGCCTCCAGTGATCCTAGGGTCAATTTTGAAACTATTCGGTCTGAAAATTGAGATTTTTAGGCATTTTTGGCACGTGTAGCACGCGTGCACACTATAGTTCATTTGACGGAAAAGACACACCTGGCTGACTTGTAAGGATAACCGCCCTTCTGACGTTCTACATGTTTAAAATTGGCGTTTAATTTAATAATTTTTTTCTCTCTCTTTTTTTTCTCTCTTTTTTTTTTTTGGCCAAGAGCAGGGGGGGTCCGGACCCCCTGGACCCCCCCCTGGATCCGCGCCTGGAACGCAAACACATAAGGTGTGTGTACCTTAGATGAAAGCATTAATAGCCAGCCGACTAATTAAGTAACGTTGAACCTTATTTTTAAGGGAGTTTTAAATGATCAGGAATGCATGATTCCAAAAGTTTAGTCCGTTATAACAAGTAATGTTACGTTGAGAAAGGTTGAGACGATAAAGGTGTATTGACATTTTTAGAGATATCACTAAAAGTATATAGGGGTATCTGAAAGAAAAACCAATTTAAAGTAACTCAACCTACATTTACAAGGAAGTGGTAGAAGCGCGAAATGAAATGACTATACAATAACATTGTCGACAATATGAAATTCCCCCTTACCTCAAATTTTCAGGTAACGGATAGACGTGTATAGTGAAATCAGCGATATTTCATTTTAGATTACTAAACTGAAAGATGCGAACATTTTCACTTTCGATAGTTAATTAGTCTGATGAAAACAATCATATAGCCAATCATTTAAGTCAACGATCGTTTCAACATAAATTAGTTCTCTAACATGTGGCTTTGTGCAATTGAGTAATGCATGGAGGATAATCATTAGCATACATCGTGAAAACGTGTACCACTGCATCTGTTACAAGTTCCGTCCAACAAACACATCAACTAGAGCGGTGTATAAAGGTCACGTGATTTCAAGTATAGAAGGTGTGTAAAGCCGGTCACCGTATAGAAGAATCACAAGTGAAAGTACAATGTATAAGTTTGACTGTTTTACATGTTTGTTCTTTTCTAGGGGATAATGTTCATTTCGACAATGCTAATGTTGTTGGTGGCTTTGAAACCATATACAGTACCTGTCACAAGGTTTACGTATTTTAGAACTGGTTTCAGGTTTAGTTTGGTATCCGTGATGCTCTATGGCGTGATTCGTCAGTGCATTTCGTGAGGTATCTATTAAAGGAGTATAACAAACATGTTGGTGGTCTAGAGCGTCAATTAATTTCAAAACTGAATTAATTAATTTCAAAACTGATGTATTTACGTATTGCTTCAAGTTTGTTTTTGTCATCGTTATTTAATAGTCAACACCTCAAATTACGAACGTAATCTAAAACTGTGAATTGATCGAGCAGATACTATTTTAAGTCGTACAGCCTGCTTACTCAGTTTTAAGAGCAATATGGTTCATATTTCGCGGTTCTCAGGTAATATTTTCCACTTGATTGGTTTTGTCCTACGTGATATCCCATCTCAGCACACACACCGTCAGAACATTCAGTGTTGCAAATACCGGAAGTAAAATCTTCCCAGCTGTCGCATCGGTACGCAGTGAATGAACAGCTGCTCATACTCGCAATGAAATAGCCAATACTGCGAAGATGATGACAGATAATGCTAAACATACCGCATCCTGGCATGCTCGACCCGCCGTTTGGATAAAAGTCTTGATGGCCAAGCTGTTAGAAGCAAGAAATGGTTTGATTTTTAGGAATGAATAAATGGGATCATGTTACACCGACTTAATACATGCAGTTACGTGAACACTAACCTACCACATTGATACGCAAGGGCGTAGGAACCGGTGGGGCTGGGGGGGGGGGCGCCAGCCCCCCCCCCAGTGAAAAATATGGTGGGCGGAAATATCATTCCGCCCCCCCCCCCGCTCCGCAAGTCAGAAAACCCCTTTTTCATTTCCAAATGAGAAAAAAAATCTCATTTGGAGCACCAAATTGCATCTAAGGCCAGGTGAAAATGCAAAATTATTTACAAATAGGAGTGGGTGTTGAAGTGTGCTATATTGCACCAAATTGCATCTGAGGCCACCTGGAAATGCCAAAAAAAATCCAAATCCCTAGACCCCTTCCCCAGGCCGGCCATCAGTCTTCAGCCCCCCCCCCCCACTCAAAAGTACTTTCCTACGCCACTGTTGATACGGCTTTAATATGTACTAGAATTTTCGCTTCGAAAAATCTACATTTGCAGCTTCCCACTGTTTTTTTTGGGGGGGGGGATTTTTTTACGGTTAATCAAAATATGCCCTGCAGTCAGATATCACCGAAATCCTACCTGATCCAGAAGGCCAAACCCATATGTGTTTGCATTGGTATGTATGACGTCGACAAACGAAGCATCTGTGATGTCCAGGCGGCAAGGATTCACTTCATTTCTAAACCAAGGACCAGCCGGGTCCAGCCCTGTCGATATAAGATTGTAAAACATATCTTCAATATCTCAAAACAGTTTGAGGCAGTGGCGTCGTGCCCATTGGGGCCCGGGGGGCACGGGCCCCCCCCCAAATTTTGTCAAAGGTGTCATAAAATTTTGTCATAATTTAATAAAAAAGAGTGTTTTCGAACAGTGTCAGCAACTGAATTTCTTGTAGGGCCTACGAGAAATGGGGCTTATTTTGACTGCTTGGTCAATGGTTGTAAATTGTTGGTATTCAGTCAATCGAAACAGTTAAATAATTACTGGTTGATAACTAATGAACCAAATGTGCCATCAATGCTGCCATCGTTGAACAATATTATATATACGTAGTCCCAGAGTAAGTGCAACCCGTTACCTTTGCCAAAGTCATGAAAAAATGGCAAATTTTTTAATTGTTTTCTAAGCCTGTAACAAAGTCCGGAAAGTTAAGATAAATGTAGTGAACATGCAGAGATTATGGGACTCCATGTGAACTTCTTCTTAAGCAATGCAATCAGTTCGCTAAAAGGTCCACCAGGATAAATTTTCCTCATGATCTGATAGGTAGTTTTGAAAAAAATGAATAATAATAATCATTTCAAATACAGTCACAATTAACCTGGAAAATAATCACTTCGTTATCGCACGTTTTACCTTAGGTTTCGCTACTTTCGCGATTTCTGCCCATGTTTTCAAACGGCATAGCTTTTTCTTTACACAGTCACCACTTATCACGGGCATGGGCGGCGATCATGGATCAGCCAACATGTTTCGATTTCTTAAATTTTGGGCGCTTCTGGGAGACGAGGAATTGGTAAACTGAGGAATAAATGGCGATCACTTCCTTCGAGAATATTTCCCAAAATAAAAAATTGCCGGAAATTTTGATCAATTTTAGGGGTGTTGCTTACTGCCATAAAGCACGGGAAGTGCCGTTTCCTGCAATCTGAGGGGTCTGCCAGACGAAAAATTTTCTTGTACGCTGCGCGCCAACCCGTGGTGGAGCTCCGCTTAGATAGTCATCACCTGCTCACGAACCCCCCCCCCCCAAATTTATTTTCGCACGACGCCCCTGGTTTGAGGGAATATGATTTTCTTTTCACTTTGCTTTCATATCAATTTGATTTGATCGTTATATCCGGCGAAGTTCCTTCTCGCGAGTATTGCCTCTCAGGAACAGTATTGTGATTCGCTTGCGATGACGTCATTACGGCTTGGCACATGTTATCTAATTTTATTTTAATCGCCATCAATGGAGAAAGGTTTGGTTATATCTTACGACTGAATTTGCTATTGTTTCTTACCACTGCGCACGAGCAATCAGGTTTACATGAAGTCACGTGATGTGGTAAAGATATAATGAACTCCAGAGTGATATCCCATACACAGTCGTTTGTCCAAATAAATAAGTACATATATTAAATTTGCAATAACTTGGGAGAATATATTTAAGTACCAGTGATTCTTTCTATTCCACCAGCTTCTTCACCTGCATACCCAGCAGCATGAGCTCCAAGGCTATGACCAATTAAATGAATATTCATATCAGAGTTAAAGTTCTCTCTCATGAACTTTATCATGATAGCGGTCTGTCTGCCAACGACTCTAATATTTAGACGTGCTGTGTGATAGTGTCCATTAGCCCCTCCATTCCAGTTTACCATAATCAGATTAACGTCATCCTATGGGTGGAACAAAGTAAAGAGTAAAATGTAACGACATCATCAGATTGGAATACTAATAAGCAGGTCCGTAGCAAGGAATTTTAAGTATAGGAGAGACCGTTTATGCCGGATGTGCAGTTTCTGTACATGTGATGGTTGCTAAGGTGTAGTCTGCGCTGGGGTGGACGTTTTGGTGGGAAGGGCAAGCCGCCCCCCCCCCTGTGCCCGGCCTGTCTACGAGCCTGTGAGAAAGTAAACAAAAATCAGCTACATACAACGCATCATCTTATAGAGTATAGCCTAGGCTACACGATTTAAATATGTTACTTATTAAAATTACACATCAAATGTCTTCAGTCAAGCAGTCCGTTTATATGCGCTTCTGTATGTCTCTCTATATACTTTTAGTGTTGATAAATCATCGATAGTGCTACAACATAGCGCAAACCTTTGAGCTTTTATATAGGTAATTATCCAAACTATATTTTACTTTACGATATTCAAATTTAAAATATCTGATTTTTGTTGTTAGTTATTGGAGACAACACTCATTTCCTATTGCAACAAGACTGACTAAGTTAATCCTCCGTACATTTGTTAGAATTGACAAATGCTTGCAATCAAACCCAAAAATGGTATTAAAAAAGTAAATTTCTCTGACAGCGGCTACGGTAAATTTAAAACTGCATATAAAACTTCATCATTTTGTAGGCGTTCATTCAGTGTGCGGATATCCAGGGGAAAACCTGCGAGTGTGCATACTTTTCAGCTCCACACGAAAAATAAGGTAGTTATCAGCACGACCAGTCTGAGTTTTCTTCCGTTGGGGGTTTACCCACACCCCCCCCCCCCACCCTACATCTATAAAGGAGTCGATATCAACAACCTGAAGGCCACACACCCCTCCTTTTGTAAAATCATGTATCCGCCCTGTCGTTATCAATATTTTCACTTACTGTGCGTAAAATCGCCTCTCTCAGGTTGATCATATGTGATACTTCGTGGCTATCCATATACCCATGAAATATTAGTTTAGTTTCTCGGAGAGGATCAAAACGGCCAAATGTCTTCCTGTCGTTAATATCTAGCTGATCCGGTTGATCTGGGTTTGATCTGGTGTATAAGTAAAACCGAGTATTTGTCGCATCCGGATTGTCGGGAGGGAAACCGAATCGGTGACAATAGAGGCTGTTGTTAAAACATCCCAACCCATCGAAACATACTTCTTGCATATCAACTGTAAAATAAAGGCAAATTAAATGATAATTAATTGATTATTTAAATGATTTTTTGCTCGAAGACACTATCTTAAACAGTAGCGTAGGAAGGTACTTTTGAGTGGGGGCTGAAGACTGATGGCCGGCCTGGGGGAGGGGTCTATTGGAAATTTTTTACATTTCCAGGTGGCCTCAGATGCATTTTGGTGCAATATAGCACACTTCAACACCTACTCCATATTGTAAATAATTTTGCATTTTCACCTGGCCTTAGATGCAATTTGGTGCTCCTAATGAGATTTTTTTTCTGCCAAAAATGTTCTGAGCACCAAGGGCAGAAATGAAAAAGGGGTTTTTTTGGCTTGGGAGGGGGGGGGGGGGGGGCGGAATGATACTTCCGCCCCCCATATTTTTCACTGGGAGGCTGGCGCCCCCAGCACCCCCGGTTCCTACGCCCTTGATCTTAAACCCTTTGCAACAATGCACTCGTTTTATTTGATCCCCTTAAATGTCTGGGATTAGTTTGGATTCAAGAGAAAAAAAAAGATTAAAAAACAAACCAACAATTGCTATGATATTACTTTCACAGGCAAATCGGAGAAAAGCGATCAAACCATAGTGGATTCTTGAATTTGATATTTTCATAACCTACATCACTAAGTTTAAAGTATTAAGTAGAGGCTCTCTAGTGGTTAAGCAGTTTGCTAACAGTTTTATTTTATTTTGAAAGTATTAAGTAATATACTATTACGTAATATCATACAATCTAACGTAACATTACCTACAGTGTAATCAGGGAGTTGTTATGGAACAACTCCTTGGTGTAATATTGTCCCCAGTGGCTATATACTGCCCTGCACATAATATTAACGATATGAAACGACTACAAAATACGAAACAGTATATACGTGTGGGTATAGGTAGGCTATACGTAGGTATATATCGCTTACATCTATAACAGTGTATGCATGCATGAACCAAATGAACATATGTTTCTATTTTAACTAAATAAACGACAATCCAGTTACCAACGACGCACGGATATACTATGATGGCTACTTATATTGCTTTTGCCAATTTTTTAGTTGCACCTATTTCGTACCTGAAAACGTCTGTGTGAAGATCCCACCCTTGCTCCCACCTACCTCCTCTGGCTATACGCCACTACTCCTGACAAACATTTTCCGTAACTAATGGCAACCATCTAGCTACATTTTGCGTTCAATGACTTTGCGTTTCTCTGAACAAGATATGTTATATTCACTAATAATTATCGGACACTCTAATTCTAACAAAGATATTAATGAGGCCACAACCAACTTGCCTGATTCTATACTTCTTGTATAGTAATCAATTGAGTGATTATTCACCTTCTCATGTCATATACAGAAATTTGTCCCACAAATTAAATGTATTATACTGTTATATTCGCAAACCTTTTGTTTTACCTTCCCATTCCAAATCGCGATTGTTGTTTACTTCAGAGAAACGGATTATGTTTTTAGGTACCATATAAATTATTCCTTGACTATTCATTTAACGTACCCTCCTACCATTATATACAGATGTAGGAACCTGGGAAGATAATGGCGTTCCAACAAACTCACCAACGGCAATGAAGCTGCCTGTCCGTTATAAATCGAGAACCTCATGTCTGCTGCATATATGCGCCATAAATGTTACAGAGTTATGGCTTCCATGGGTTTTTCATTTTTACGAGGGACCGTACCGTGATTCTTTTCTGTATAGATCATGGGCAGCAAGCAGAATAATTAAGTTGATCCAGGTCACAAAGCACCCCTCTAATCCCGCCCACTCCACACCACGTTTTTTTTTTTAAAACTATATAGTAAGGAATACTTACCAGTATCAACATTGACGTAGACCCTCTCCACCGAGCGTCGATCACATCCAAATGCTCCACAGAAGCACATTGAAAGTATTCCCAAAAAGATGGCACATTTAAAATTTAACATGATTTTAGTTAGATGAGAAACTGTTCTAATTTTCTGAGAAGGGGTGCGAGTAGCTTAAATATATCAGGTACGCATTCAAGAATGAACTAATGAAATGTTTTTTTTTTTGAAATGATAAAGTTAATTGGTAAAAAGTTCAACTACTTCACGAAAAGGTTGATGTACTCATTGTGTAAATGCCTTCCTACCAATAAAACAATGACAAACTACCTATTTCGAATTAATCACTATAAGCCCGTATAGACCATTGGCTCATAACCAAAAGGAAGCAATTAAGTTTCTCTTCCTTATGTTTAAAAGTCCAGGAGATAAACTTAAAATATAATTTACCTTCAATCGGACCACTTTGAAAGGAAATTAAGTCAAATAAATCCGGTAGTACCGGAAAATGCAGCGTACTTCGCTTACGTAACCTTTGACCAAGACTTGGGCTTAGTGATCGAAAACCCTTCTATCCATCTGTACGTGAAGAACAGTCACACGCGACGTACTCATATGGCAAGCCAATTGCTCAATAAATCGAAAAACATGGATTATCGGTCGAAAAACCATGTTTATCGACCGATAAACCATGTTTATCGCGTAAAAACATAGCTACGGTCCCGCACAATCCGCACATGGACAAGTGCGGAATAATAATCTACTAGCATAACATGTAGAGTTTTGGAAGTAGTTCCGATAAATTTTCATCAGTCGCCAAATATAAAAACATGATTTATCGCCGAAAAACTATGCTTATCGGTCGATAAACATGGTTTATCGCCGATAAACATGGATTTTCGGCGAAAAACATGGTTTATCGGTCGAAAAACCATGTTTATCACCGACAAAGATGGTTTATCGCCGATAAACATGGATTTTCGAGAGATAAACTTGGATTATCGAAAACAGTTGGAATATCTAATTTAAATCCCTGTTTATCGTTCGATAAACCATGTTTCGCAGAAAAACCATGATTATCTGCCGATAATCATGGTTTTTCGGTCGATAAACATGGTTTTTTGAGCATTTGGCTTGCCATATACTCACCGTCCTGCCTCACCTCAAAGACTTTCTCTACTTCCATTTAGACAATCAGATAGGGTAGTCTTCCCACTCAAAAATGTACATATGCCCCCCCAACCCCCCCCCCCCCATATACATCTTAGCCAGAGTGAACCAATTGAAAGGGATGAAACTGTATAAACATTGCTCGAAAAGATTATTACAATGAAATGCAAGAAACAAGCTCGTTTCGGAGGTAGACACAACGAGCTTCCGCCACCCTCGCCTCGAGGCGAGGGTCATATCCTTTTGTGTATGTGCGAAATTCCCCTTTCTGCATCCCTATAAACAAATGATTTGTTGATTTCGAGTATCTTTTCTGATTATTCCAGTCTTAAACAGGGATGGGAGGGGTAGGGTTCAGATATTCTCACAAGGATAATTTACGGTGCCAACAACCGTCACAATGATAGATGGTCTTCAATACCTCATGAAGACTCGCACAAAAAGAATCGTCTAATGCCGGTAATCTGACCTAGTTTCGAACAAGGTGTATCAGAAGTGTTAGACACCACTATGGATCCCAGAAAATACACACACAGCTTGCTACCGTCGGTCATTAGACACTAGTGTACAGTCAGTACATACAGCCTAGGTCAATACCCACAGCACAGTGTACGAACAATCCAGCGATGGACACCTCAGGTCCAGCTAAAGATAACAAGGTATCACGTTTCATTACTGTCTGCATTTTGTAGAGACAAGAGAAAAACTTCACTTGCAGGCAACGGAAAGTTAACTTTTTCACAGGGCGGCACGCGGTTTTGGGCGAGTCTTCAATGCCTTTAACATCAAACCGTTCTTACGCAGACTTTCATGTATTCGCTGTAACGGTTGCTGGCAGGGACGGTTCTTGCTATGATGGGGACCTACCTACCACCATTAATGGGGTTCAATCAAAGCTGTTGCAATTACCATAACTTATAAAGGTTTTCTGACTTTATCTGTTGATATCAAACAGGACAGAGCAAAAAAGAGTTTTCAGTAACCGGGAAAAGGGATTGAGTTATAGAGGGCGTCTTTAGGGAGCGGTAATTGGGAAGTAACACAAGAAGCCTTAAAAAGGTTAATAGTGATTTCTTTGTTTTTTTTGTAAAGGAATCCTTAAGTACCTTAACGTACATAAAGAAAAAAGAAACCATTTCAAAACAAGCATACATTAATCCAAATAGTTTATTGACAATTTGTGCAGAGAATGTAATTTAAACTTACAAACTTGATAATTGTTACTACATGACATATCTGATAAATCTATAACACTACGTGCAGGTGAAGACCTATTCCTATAAACATGGATATAATGAGGAATGCGAGAGTAAGGTTTGTAAAACTCTTTTAATAAATGCATTGTACATTTGTGAACAATCTCGTAAGTAATATTATATAGCAATATGCCATGTACAGAACATGTGCTGTTGTACATGCATATGGTATGTTTATCATTTTGTGCTACGTATGGCAAATTACACCCAACCAAACTTCAGGTGTAAGTAATCTTAAGATCAGTGTATTATTTATATAAAAACATGACCTGTTTACTTGTTTGTGTACATAAGGAGGGGTAAAGATGTTACATTGTCGCAATCTAAATTACTCAAAATGGCTAATTCCACCTGAGTTTATTTTGCGTCTTCTTCAAGGAGTGTAGTAGTACACTCTAGTGTTATTAACAATATTGGTACAAGTTTGGGCAATGTGTAGCCCCGATAATACATGCACTTTCCTCTGTATCTTTGACAAACCATAAATGTACTATTCTGTTTAAGGAGATCTCTTTGAAACTACCAGGTCAATTTCATTCTGGTTGGATGAAGAACAAACTTACCAGTTTAGATAACAATAATTGAGGAGAAGTTTGCTGAAAGACATATCCACTAATACTATTGAAGATCACTGAAGTATCAACATTTCTCATTGAAAATACTAGAAATTACTATATTTTCATGGTATAACTAAGCCAATAAAACAAGAATAAACTGTATTGATGATATACACACACAAAAGCAATTTCCATGAACCAATATTCATCGTATGGGCAATAAGATAAAACTGTGTGCAATCTCAGGTATGAAAAGTTAAAAATGTAAAGCATTTATATAATCGCTATTCATAATCCCAGAGTATGGGAATGTTATGCAATTGAAAGAACTTGTGCTTGAAAGATGCGTCTCATCACATTAGCAAATACAAAATAACATAAACTGCAAAACTTAACAAAATTCACTGGAAAATGAGGGAGGGAGAGAGAGAGAGGGAAAATTGATTCATTTAATTTCAACTAAATGAATTAAACTTGTCCACTGTGTCATAAATATTTGCCTTTTTCCTTTGATTCCAACAATTAACATTTCCATTGGCTTCTTTGCTGGGTTTTCTTTGAAGAGAATCGTTGCTTCTGAAGGAAGTAGCGAGTGTTCTGACAATACCTCCATGTAGTCTCACTGCCATCAAAACACTGTACAATTACATCCTGCTAGCTCCAGACAGGGTACTTGTGTTGTACACATGCTTCCTAGTCACATGACCATTAAAACGTCGCAGCGAATAAGTTAACAGCGTTTTATTGACAACGATGGCTATTTTTAGCTCTCATGCAATTATAAACATTACAGAAGTTTGAACAGTCACAATTTGGTGGTCTGATAGGTCGAAAACATCAAACACATAATATGGGATGGTTTGGCAAACGATACACAACAGTTGGTCAATTATTCAGATTCGATGTTTCTTTGTCCCCATTGAGTTGTCCATGTGAATTTATTTTTAACACGTTACTTTTTTAATCTAGTTTTTTATTGAAATTGAATTCACAACCCTTTCTCTCTTTGACAACATAATGCATGCTAAATCTTTCCATATAGCCCTCTTTTCAAAATATTTTTGGGAAATTGATTGTCACATTTTATCTGTTTTTCATCCTGAAAGACTTAATGGTTCTAAACCCACTTTCATACACTCTTTAAGAATATATTTAATAATTTCAGCAGCAAAA